>JAJOZX010008283.1:17500-20000 GCA_023014485.1 Bathynomus jamesi
ATATATATATATATATATATATATATATATATATATATATATATATATATTCTTTTAAAAACATTTCGCCTCACCTTCGGTAATTATATTTCTAGTAAAAATCATTTTCATATATTCTTCTTTGCAAAGAAAGCTATCTTGCATTGCATCATCATCAGCTGCTGCAGTATTCACTCAATGCAACTACATTTCCCACGAATCGAAGATGTGCATCCATACGTTTGTGTGCGCAAGGGGTAATTTACACTGTATAGACTTACATCGGGTGGGAAGTTTGTGCAAAAAACACATACACACGCATACGTAATGATTTGGTTGCAAGTGAAATGCATTTTGCCAAGTTTTTTCGAATATACTGTATATACACACACAGTATATAGGTGTCTATTTACAAAAGAAAATATACACTTTTGTTCCTCTAAAAAAGACATTTATTTGATTATGAAAGTCATTAACGTAACAAATTTAGTAAATCAGTAAATAGATAGAGAAAATGAACACCATTTTAATTATTTTAATTGTATTAATTGATTTTTATAATCAAATCAAAACATTTCGGGAAGATCAAAGTTGTTTATTTACGTTTGCTTCATCTTATTATATATGTTACAGGGAATCTGTGTAACTAGGGATTTCGTAAAATCCCTAAAATATTTAGGGATTTCATGTAAGGTTTAGTCGTGATATTTTCGTTAGTTTTAACGAAAATATCACGATTTAACCTAACCATTCATCAAAGGCGTACAGATAACCTAACCGGGCATTCAATTAAATTAACCGAGCATTCAATAATTTTCCTGTAGGTTTAACGAAAATATCACGATTTAACCTTACATGAAATCCCTAGTTACACAGATTCCTGTAACACACACACACACACACACACACACACACAACACACACACACACACACACATATATATATATATATATATATATATATATATATATAATATACACCACACACACACACACTCGTATATATATATAAGAGAGACAGACAGAAACACAGAGAGAGAGAGAGAGAGAGAGAGAGAGAGAGATACGTATTTACACGAGGAAATTAAACAAATAAAAAATATTATGAAATAACAAGCATTGTTTTCATTTTAATTTAATATGCTAAGTAATTCAACTAAAGCTTAGTCTTTTTATTAACTAAATTTTTAACTGTTAGCTTAATAAATATTTTCCTGAGGTGATAATTAGCATATAAACATTATCTCCAATTTTTAAAAAATTTATTTTATTATTATGGTATTTTTAATGATCATTATTATCATTATTTTCATTATTATTATTATTAATGAAAATAATAAATTAACATCTTATTTTCAAATAAGATATTCTTACTTTAAATAATTTGAATTTTCTGTTAATTAATAATTGATAATCGCAATTAGGAATTGAACTTTTGCCTTATTAATAATTAATCATGAGGAATTAATATTTACATAATTAATAATTAATCATGAGGAATTAATATTTACATAATTAATAAAGATAATAATTTAAATTTGATGCATTTGAACAAAAGGTTTACGATTTATGATGTAAAATATTATCGTTAGTAACTACGCTTTTAAAAGTAATCAAGTGTCACTGTTTGTTTCACGCTTCAATGAGTGCCATAAGTGCCGCAATGCATGCGATGTCGAACAAATTTTATGTTATAATTTATATCTCTTCTGATAGACTTTAATGTTACTGATAAAAGAATTATAAATTCTATTTAATATTCTTTTTATGGATTTTATATATATATATATATATATACTGTATATAGGCCTTTATTTATATATATATTTTTTTTTTGGCTGCTTATTTAAAGCTTTCGCTATTTTATGTTCTTCAGATGCAATTAAACTAATTAGCAATGTTTAAGGTGTAACAAAGGTAAAATATATAAAAAAAGGTAAATTATTACGTACTTTACTAATATTTATTTATATAGTTTAGGTAAGCATAAAAATATATAATATTATCATATAATGAAGGTCTATTTTAGTAGAGAGTCATTTGGTGTATATAGAAATCAAGATGTGTCTAAATGAAGATACAGAAATATCGAAAGAAGCATCCGTCGCAGTTTGGAGACGACGGTAATGATTGATAAACTGCGAACTTGTTTAATGGAAGGAAATCCCGGGAATTAATTGGGTTCTTTTGCATTATCCTCACAACACTAATTTTTTTATATAATGTTGGTTTGGTTTTGGTTATGGTACTTTATTTTCCTTCCATTATAAAAAAAATTAGTGTTGGGATTAGGTTAGGTTAGGTTAGGTTTGGTTAGGTTAGGTTAGGTTAAAAACAGCCCGCCGCAGGCGTTAGCCGTAGTTAGCCGGCTTCAAAAAAAATTAGTGTTGGGAGGATAATGCAAAAGTACCCTTAATTGTAAATATTTAAGAAATGTTACGCTACAAAGATTTTAGTTTAATTTAAAGAAAATATTTGTTTAAGAGTAACAAAATACCCAATTTTGTTTAAATTGAACAAA
>JAJOZX010008283.1:32500-40000 GCA_023014485.1 Bathynomus jamesi
ATAAATGTAACGATAATACTAACGATAATAAGTTATATATATACATATTTATCATATTATACATTGAGGGCATTAATCAACTCTCGTTGTGCATTCTTCCGCAGTCGTTTTGACGCATCTCGTACATCTGGCAGTGAAAAATTAATGCAAAATTATTTCATATTAATTAATTTTAGGAAAAGCCAAACAATTAAAGTCAAAGAATACATTCTTGTATTAGTTTTTTTAGTTATTAAAAAACACGAAACAAAATATAAAGTAAAAGATTAAATTGTTTAAAGATATATATATATTATATCTATATATATATGTATACTGTATATATACTTGGAAAAAATATTTTACAGTTGGGATTCTATTTAGTGTATATATTTTTGTTTATATAGTTTAGGGTTTGAACAAATGGTCAGGCTCGACCTGTGTTAGTCACCGCTGCAACTTCCTGCCTTATTTAAGGGATTTGATGTAGAAGCTAGCTACCTGTGGTTAGTCAACAAGGTCTTTAAATACACAGGAACGTGTTAAGATGGCTTCTGAGTGTATTTAGCAATTGTTATGCTGGAGGATCCTTAGTTCTTTTGGGAGCACATTAAATAGTTCTTCATCTTCGTTTTCATGCCTCGCTGTCCCACCGCAGCTGGGATAGTATAGAATCTACCTGTTCTCTCATTTAGTGTAGTTTTATTTAATTTCTAAACTTTGAGACGTATCCTTCAAGTGTTTTCCGCACTGAAAAGTGACTGGATGTTTCACCAAACATATCAAACAATTTTAATTATGTGCAATAGGGGCCTATTTACGAAACAGAAATGTCTGACGCGTTCATCTAGCAGTTTTCTAGCTGTTTCGAATATTTAATCGTGTATATATATATATATATATATATATATATATATATATATGGTATAACAAAAGTTCGCTATCATAAGAGATTACTGTATATTTCACTTGTTAGGAAGACAATAAATGTTAAAATTGGATGCCAGTTGGGTATTGACACATTGTTAATTCGATCACGTAAGCTACATTGGATATTACGTAGGATATCCTTACTGATGTTGTTACATTCTTGTTGTATGTTGTTTTTTAACTGTTCAACTACTCAACTATTCAACTTGTACACGTGTAAGCCTAATAATAATAATAATAATGATAATAATAATTGTGATTGCTTAGTTTCCTTCGTGACGTCTAAGGTCATACGTGGAGGGGACCTACAGCTTTTCGTGGGACCCGAATCACTACCCTACCAAGGAAGACCAGAGAAGCAACTTAATTGTTGAAGTCTGAAGTTCGAACCGAACAGCCCGAGGTGGTGGTGGTTTTATACGTTGTTTAACCTCCTTCTTGGTAAAAGCAGAGGTCATGCGACGGAGGGGACTTACAGCTTTACGTGGGATCCGAGTTGCGGGTAGCTACATCATCTGGATTCAGAAGACGGTTTCCCATCCAACTATTATTCAGATGCAATGTTACTTAACTTCGCTGATCTACGGGAGCCCATATTGCGACACGGTCACGAACGACATAGTCCATCTTAAACAGCCTGATACTTTACCACTAGGATACCTTGGCTGGTTTACACACACACACACACACACACACATATATATATATATATACACACACCCGGAGAGGAATATTTTTTCCGTTACGATGTTAATTTATATTTTTACTAAGATTTTCTTTTGTTTTACTATTAGATATACAATACAGGGTCTCCACAAAAGGACGCTCTGTTTTGTTTAATTTATATGTTACAAAGTCTTCTACAAATTTTTAGAACACATCATTATTTTCAGGGAATTTTTTAGCTTTTTTTTTTGTAGTTTAGGTTAGGTTATCATCGAATTTATAGTAAAAGGTGACGTATTTCACAGTTTTCTTATGGTATTTTTTACCATATGGTATGTTGAATCTATGGCATTATTACCTTGACATTATTTACCTATTGCATTTATTTATCTATGGCATTTTTACATCTGGCATTTTTACATCTGGCATTTTTACCGTATATGGTTATTAACATCCCAAAGTCTTCGAATTTCTTCTTCAGTGTCTTCAATGCAGATCAACTAGCGGGTTTTTTTTAGTTCAAATTGTACTTTAAAATCCTGTTACACTTCACGCAACATTCCTTGTATGTAAGTCACGCTTCCGTGACAATAATGGAGTGTCTCGCAGACTTATATGTCAAATATTTTGTAACAAATCAAATAAACAAAATAAATTGTTCTTTGTTGGAGACCCTGTATGTACAGTATTAGGTAATTTAAATTTACATCTGCGTCATATTAGATTTGGCAACCTTACTTTATGGATCACCTGTTTATTCATTACTTAAAAAAAATCTCGGATCACCTGAAGATCAGAGCCCCCAGCCTTCTTTAGTTAGCTTTATAAGGCTAAGTAACGAAAATATCACGACTTATTAACCTAACCAATCGTCAAGGGCGTACAGTTGACCTAACGATTGGTTAGGTTATGTCGTGATATTTTCGTTAGTTAGCTTTATAAGGCTAACTAGAGAAGGCTGGGGGCCCTGACCTTCAGATGATCCAAAATCTCTATTCTTCATAGGTAAAAAACATAAAATGGGGAAAAATATGGTCTTACGTTGCCATGTTTCAAACAATTGAATTCTATAAAATGGTGTAACTTCAACAAAAACATTTGCATTCATATAAAATGGATTAAAAAAATTATTTACATTCCAATGTATTTAGGGATAAACTGGCAAGTAGCCACCCAGTTTGTTTAAAAAAAAACATTCTCTGCTAGCTTTCAAGGATGTGTTAGTAATTTTTAAATATAAGCTATTATAATCATAGACTGTCATGCCTAGGAATTACTCAGTCATAAATATACATAAATATAAATTGTACATGAGTTTATAGGCTACGCCAAATTATGAAAGAATAATTTATATTATATCATTTTTGTATGTATGTAGTATGGACAAAACAAAGACTTTTAGGCCTATTTTGTTTATCCAATTAAAAAAATAAAAGGTATGCAAAGATATTTAGGTAGAACTTAACAAGCGGTAGCTCGCTATCGCTCGCGACCGTTGTACAACTTGGCCCTCCGGGTAGGTAGCCCTCCAGGCGGGTAGCACTGTGATCCAGCTACAAAATAAAAAAAACGCCATTACCCCCCATTACCCCCACCCCTCTCCCCATTACCCCTACCCCCACTACCCCAATTACCCCACCCCCTCCCCCACTACCCCCTGGCGGGTAGCACTGTGACATATACTGCTACCCGTCCTCCAGGCGGTAGCAGTATATGTCACACAAAGTGAAGCTCAAGATTTTCACGGCTGCGTTCTTTTCTGTAGTTTTATCGCGGTGCTGGGGCCTTCGGACCCAGTAATTGTGACCTAGGACCGGGAAACTTGACAGAGCACATCGGCAGCTCATGGGCTATCAGTTGGTGGTGGTTGCAGAATTTTCCGATGTGCCGTTTAGGCTGTGCACGGTTCCGAAGAAAGCGGACAGACACACACACACACAGACACACAGACACATTTTAGCTCAATAGTATATGGGATAATGCAAGCCCATCAGAAGACCAGAATCAGTCACCAGATCTAAATCAATTTATATGACTGATTACGTAAATATCTTTTAAAGTAAACATAACCTTTTTGTAACTTTAGGTGGTAAAGTTGCTGGGAATTTCTCTAAGCATCTTGCTTAGCAGTTTATTAATTATCTCATAGTTCATCACTTTGAATGTCCATAATCAGAAATATTTAGCCGGCTGTAAAATTAGCTGTTTAATAAAACGCCTATTTTAATGTCCACCAAAATAATTAGTGACAAATTTGGAAATTAATAATTTTAAAAAATCACTATAAAGATGGAGACAAATTCATGTGCTTACCGAAATTTTTAGATTTTCCTTGAAGAGTGTATATATATATATATATATATATTATTGTGTATCGCTCACATCTTTTTTCCAAGAAGCAAAATTTCAAGGATTGGAGTCGTGACCAGAAGACTTCATCAGCTTTCATTTCCTCTCTCTGGCTTAGACGTAACAGTCCTAATTCTGCAATGTCTCGTTTTCTGTATGGGCTTGTGAGTATTATTGGTAGGACTAAATCATTCCATAATTTTAGCACTGCTTTCCTGCTATGGAAGTTCTTCCATAATTTCCATTATTTTCCAGCTGTTATATTATTAATGTTGTAGTGCCTTGAATTCTGCATCCGATAACATTGTTATCCCAAATCCTGACTTGTGGGTAGGTATTAACGATCGTTTTATACCGTTTATCTTATACCCTTTATACCCGTCTTATACCCTTTATCCGGTAGTTCCTTATTGTAACTTATCTTATGAGTTGGAATTTTTCTTCTCTGAACTTCTACAAAAAAAGCCCTGTGTACGTATATATATATATATATATATATATATATAGTGAATGATCATCTATTTCCTATTTAATTCCTTGACCTTGGCGATGGATAATCTATAGGGCGAATACTTTTAACTCCATAAACAAAAGGACAGATCAAACCAAGCTGCATGAACAGAATTTTAATGGTGTATTTTACAGTCTCGCTTTGCTGTATTTGTGGGCTTGTTTATATGGAGTTTTAATGTTTTTTCACACTTTATATATATATATATTATATATATATATACACACACCTCGATGATGTGGTGGTTAGCGTCGCTGAACACGAATCCATCGGCCCCAGGATCCAGACCCGGTGACGGCAGGCGGCGCGCAATAAAACCCAGCTGTTTTTTCTTCCACACAATAAAAAATTGGTTGGTAGTTAAATGGGTACCCTGTGTAGCCTAGTGGTTAAGACGCTGAGCTGCTGGTGGTGCGTGGTTCGGATTCCACGTTAAACTGTAGGTCTAAAGTAGAATGACAAGCTTGACCTTCATCAGAATGAACAATTCGGGCGTAAGCAAAACCAAGGTTTTATATATATATATATACATATACACGAGTATGTATATCAACATTCGCATTAGTTGGCCTGAGGGCTGTGTTAATTTCTGGCGTTTCTAACTGATTATTGCTATTATCTCCCAACATTCCTATATCTACACACACACACACACACACACACACACACACACACACACACACACACGAGATCGTCTTTGGTTGTATCCCTGCGTATTCTCCACCCATGCATGAGAATGACAAAATAATACAAGATTCAGCCTTCGTACTTTACCCTTCATTATCGTTCGTGAGCCACTGAGAAAAGAGGAAAAAATATGTTACTCGAAGAACAGAAAGATGTCTTTTCACACACTGTTACTCACTATTCCCATCCGCGGTCCCCAAGAAAAAATCCACAAAGTGAGAAATTCACGTTTGAAAAAAGGGTTTCTGGATTTAGGAAACAAAACCATTCACATTTAGCGTTAAAGGCGACAAATCAAATCTAAATGAACTTAACTAACCTAACTTAACCTAATCTAAACTAACATAATCTAATTCATGAGAATGGCATGAAATGAGAACACATCGATTTTAGAATTGTTTCCTTTAAAATTCTCATTCGCGTTTTTCTCATTGTTTTTGAGCTCCGAATGAAATGGAAATCACATTCAGTGAAATGATACCGAAATAAAATCCTGAAAACGAAGCGTATCTACGCACTGCTCGACTCACAAATAATTTTGGAACGCCACATTTACGGCGTTACATGGACAAAATCAAATTTCATAATGGCGACGTTCGATTCTTATTGCGAGTATATGAATTTCAAATTTTCAATGAAAATGCTTGGCCTAACCTAACCTAACCTAACCTAACCAGACCTAACCTATAGCGTAATCTAACTGGTCATAATGTAACTAACTTTTTAGTATTGGCATTATGCGTATCGACATTGTGCAGATCGATTTTGTTCCGATACCCGACATTTACTTATTTACTTTTGCTGTTTTCGAATAAATATTTAGGATTAGCCTGCGACCGACCTTTCAGCAACATTCCTTTTCATTTCTTCGATTTGATGAAGGAGAGAGTTGCTTTCAACTCTCATCTTGCCTTCAGAACCTTTTAGCAAGGTTTGTCATAGACTTGCTTAGGTATTTATCAAACCTATTTTTAAATGTCGAATGTTTTGTAAGTTTTGCATCTCATTTTATATAGGTTTTTGAATAGGTTTGATCCTCTAGCACTAAATATTTTCCTCCCTTGTTCTCAGAACCTCTCATCTTCTCAATCTTGAGTTTTATGTCCATTTAGAAGATAAGCACTGACTTTTGAAGCACACACACACACACACACACACATGTATATATATATATATATATATATATATATATATATATATATATATATATATATATATATATATGTATGTATATATATATATATATATATATATATATAACTTGTTTATTAATAATTCATTAAGTGAACTCTTTCGAAATCTTGTGTGCTTAGACCTAAACATGACGGTAATTAAAAAATAATTAAAACACATCATAAGATAGATAATGCTTATTCCGCGCTTAAAATGAATCTGAAAGGGCTTTTAAACGGTTTTTCTAATTAAGATTCATAAGAAATATGAATTTAAAATTCATTTTAAAGTAAATTTTTAACATATGTTTTACTTTGCGAAGTTACTTTGATGGGTTTATTTTAAATCTAAAGACTTAGTTTTTAGTTTATAAATTGTAAAGTTCTTAAGTTAAGTTTATTCCTCAAAAGTTTACCATTTTTTTTTTTTTTTTTTACATCTGCTTTCGTGTTGAACTCCGCTTTTGAATATTAATTAAAATCATTATTTTCATTATTATTATTATTGAACAAAGAAGAATTTTTACAGTCGTGTTTCAAAGGATTTAAAAATCAGTAACATTGAACCCCCCCTAATGACTAATACATAAAAAGTTGTAAATTATTTTTAATTTTTTACTTTTTTGTGCATAAATTAAATTAAATTAAATGAGATTTTTTTTTTAAAAAAGCGAGTTATAAAAATTTTATTAACTTTATGTTAAAATAATCATTTTATTCGTATCTTTAAAATTCATTTTTAGTTTTAGCGAAAATTATTTTATTTTTCCGTTACTTTACACACATATACACATGTACACACACACACACACACACACATATACACATGTTTACATCTTCGCATAAGCAATGTGGCGACTTTTTTTTAAATCCATATAGCTAGAGTAGTTATTAACTAAACTTAATTTAACCTAACCTAACCTTAGTGCAATCGAACCGCGAAGGGTATGATTAGTGCTTCGGCCACAATTGAAGGTTCGAAGCGTTTTTTCTGTGAAGTCATTAAATAATGTCTTAACCTTAAGTAACGTTAACTTATCGTAACCTAAACTAACCTAATCAGGACGAACGTATCTTCTTTTCAACAACAAAAATGTTTCTGCATTTTTATATTAATTTTTTAATGTTCCGAGGTACCAAAAATTTTACATCACAAAAATATTACCCACTACAAATGCGAATTATTACACACTCCATTTCACCCAT
>JAJOZX010008283.1:45000-90000 GCA_023014485.1 Bathynomus jamesi
TATCATTTAGGTTCCTATATAATTTAATTTTTAATATATATATATATATGATACACACAGACCGTGCATGGAACAAGGAACTCTTCTATGCACGGTCTGTGTGTATCATAAAAAACCTCAGGGAACCATTCTGAGTTCATTCCCATATATATATATATATATATATATATATATATATATATATATATATATATATATATACAGTTAAACTTTGTTTTTAATCTCTGTTTAGGTAAATATTATAATAGCATTTTTAAGCACATTTATAAGCATAATTGAAAACTTTGCAACAAACGTACTCTGTCAGAGTTCATTCGCGAGTAATTATGCACTAAATTTACTTCAGTATTGCCAAGGGCGCGAAGGTAATGAGTATATGTTTGGCAAGAAAATTAATCTTAAAAATTGCCATGTCATACGAGCGATTTCGGTAATAGCCACCTGCGTGGATAAATGTGTATATATACATACAGAATATCCGCGTTGTTTTGTACGAAGTTTGTACATAATGTAAGTAATTAGGAAAACCGATTTAAGTAATACTTTGAAGTTATATTTTGGTCTTGTCAGCCAAGCATGGAGTCCGTATTACACTTATTAATAAATTCGTATGTCGTCTGCGCAACCATACGTATTTAAAGGATTCTGAACTGGGTTTGGACTGCACTGGAAGTGTCATTATTATTATTAAAACATATATCAGAAAATGACTACCCTGTAGAAGAGATATTGCTGTATGTATGAAGATTGCAGCATCATTGTATGTGCACTGTAATATCACATAAATATTATTGAAAATTGCGTACATACGTAACACGCTTTTAATACGTAGGAAAAATATAAAGTATTGACATAGATCAATTATATATATATATATACAGAGAGAGAGAGAGAGAGGAAGAGAGAGAGAGAGAGAGAGAGAGAAAAGAAGTAAGGAGTGAAAATTGATAAAACTAGAAAGCCATGAAAATTTAAAAGATTTAGGATATTTCTGATTATTTACTGATAATATGAAGAGAGAGAGAGAGAGAGAGAGAGAGAGAGAGAGAGAGAGAGATAGAGGAGAGAGAGAGAGAGATAATAATCCTCTGCAGATTCACAACGGACCGCAATGCATGTATGGTGCCTTCCAAGACATTGATAATTACTGATTTTTTCTCCTTGAAGATTACCAGTTGTGGACTAATCCATCTCTGAAACAAATATCTTTAATAGGATTTTTGTACTTCTTCTTTTATTTTAAGTAATAAATTTTGGGGGGGAGGGAGGGGATATCGGCAAAAAAAAAAAGTAAAAAGAAAACCCAGGGTTGTTGTACGTCAGAAAATAGAATTTTATTATTTTTTTTTTGTAAATGGCTTCAAAGTAAGAATTGAAAAATTTGCATAATATTACGTGTTGCGTGTAAATCATTACACTTGTAATGATTTATTACAAATTGAATTTCAATTACCTTCATTGATGACGAAGAAATATAGCCTAAAAAAAAAAAGAAAAAATCACTTTTGAAAAGAAAAGGTTAGGTTTTATTAATGGCGTTAAATCAGTTACACGCGACAGAAAACAATTTTCGGTGTGATGATAAATTCAGAGCTGGGCACTTGCGGTTTTTTTTGCGGTACTGCGGTACTACCGCACTACCAAACCGGTACCGCATAACGCAGTACCGCAAAGGATCGCTGAAAGTACAGCCTGTACTTTCAGCGATCCTTTGCGGTACTGCGTTATGCGGTACCGGTTTGGTAGTGCGGTAGTACCGCAGTACCGCAGTACCGCAAAAAAAAACGCAAGTGCCCAGCTCTGATGATAATAATAATAATAATAATAATAATATTAATGCACGAACGAAATGCATTTATATTTGTAGTTTATAATATATATATATATCTATATATATATAAAGAAAAGGTCTTTTTAATGAAGATATGACTTATCTTTGCTAAAAATAAAAACATTTAGAATTTTTTCATGTGCCGATGATGACATCGTATAAATTCCGGGAATTAAGAAAGGGCACGGATGCACATACCCTCCCCAGTAGATAGGATCATTCGTTCTAATAAGTTATAGATGCTCCAAATGTCAGATATACCCGTTTCATATTGTGCCAATAGCGCTTCATTCGGGCATCGATTCATACCCGTGAAAGATTTCCGATATTCAGATTAACAATTATAAAGAAATTTGAATAGTCTCTGGACTTTGCATTCAATATACTTTGAACTTTTTCGATACATATCTCTCTCCATAAGAAGGTTTTACGCTCGCGCGCACACACACACACACACACACACACACACACACACACACACACACACACACACACACACACACACGAAATATTTCATAAATTGAAAAGATCAAGAAAAGAATTCCTTAATAAAAAAATAAATAAATAAATTAAATTAACCAAAAAAAATCAATTTTCAAATATTTTATAACAAAAAAAAAAAAAAAATCCTTTTAGAAAATTATTTTTCCCTCATTTGTTATATCAAATATGTAAGAATTATCAATTCATCTGTTTGCAATTACGTTAAAATGAGGGTTTAATCAATGAGTGCATACAAAAACAACGTATAATTTTCCACCGACATCAGCTTCAATTTTGAAAGCCAAACTTATGTCCGTAACATTTTTTCCCCTTTAAATGTAACTTTCGTCCTTAAAATAGTATATTTCCAAATACATATGAAATATTAATGAATACATTCAATTCAGACTGATGATGCCTACACGATTGAGTTGAAACGTGTTGTGTCTTAGGTACGGGAGCGAAAAATTTTAATAACAGCATTAGCGATAATAAAGCTTCAATTGGGCGCTTTCATCATTTTTACAACCATGATTATGTGATGCTATTTTGTCAGATATAGCGAAAAGCCAAGCGCAGAAAATGAGCATACTAGTACGTTGGCCGCATTTTAAAACTCCACAAAACGTTGCCGGTGGGTTTCATGCAGGGACTATAAATCCAAATATATAAATATAATATATATATATATATATACACACACACACACACACACTCGTATATATATATATATATATATATATATATATATATATATATATATATATATATATATACTATCTACATATGAAAATGAAAATGTTTATTGGCAGACCATTAGTCCATATGACAAATATTAATAGTACAAACTGCCAAAAGATGCAATGAAATTCAAATACTGAGGATATAAATACAGTTAATGAAAAATAGTAATGTCAAAGTTAAGTGGAGTTACAGACAAGCGTTTGTATACCATGAATTCCATAGCTTCGAAGACATACATTATCAGACTGTCTTCAACACGTCTTGTTACCTCCGAGAAGCTCGAGACAGTGTGGTAGGTAAACATTTGCGAAACTGCGCATCTCGGGGGTTAATTTATGTAGGAGTCTGAAAGATCTGTTGTATAGCAAATTTAGGGTTCTGCCAGAACCTTTTTATGATTCGCCCAGAGTTGCTGTCCGTATATATTAGTGTAGAAGGTACGAAATAGAGTGTGTTTAGCTTCACTTGTACAGAATCATAAGTTCCTTATAGTCATTCCCTTTAGCACAGAGGCTTTGATGTTGTTTTCTAATAATTTGAACTAAGTACTTCAATTTTTGTACTTTCTCTATTGCTTTACTTCTCATTTTGAAACTAATATCAGCTGGCTTATTTGAGTTTTTTGGATAGAATTGCATAACCTTAGTTTTTCTAACATTAAAAAGAATATCATGTTTTTGTGAATATAATCTGTAGACTTTTAGTAGACAATCCAGACCTTTAACGGAAGGACTTATTAACACCATATCATCGGAATAGACTAAGTTATTTATTCTCGTGTTATTTATACAACATCCAACTTTTAAGTGATGCAGTTAATTCATCAATATACACATTAAACAGCAAAGAAGCGAGCAAAGACCCTTGCCTCACTCCGCAGGAGGAACCAAATCATTCGGATAGTACATTGCCCCACCTAACCGTAAAAGATTGATGGGTATACCAAAATTTCAATAAATTTAATATGTACATGGAAACTTTCCTGTCCTCTAGTTTTTCAAATAAAATATTGTGGTTCTTTCTATCATTATGCCTTTCTAATATCTAGGAAACAGCTACAAATATAATATAATTTCCTTCAATACATAGATACACAGATCAATTGATTGGGACCTTTTAAAACCAAACTGATTAGGTGTCCATAAGTAATCATTTAATCGGCGTAACAAGAGTTTCTCTAGTAGTTTCGAGAAGCAGGAGGACAGCAATAGGCCTGTAATTATCGCTGGATAGAATGTTCCCGTACTTATTTTTGACAAGGGGCAAGATATATAGCATCATAAACTATGAGCAAGCATGGCTGAGAAGAGCAATGAGATATGCAGACACACCACGTCATTGGCATAGTTTAAGGGCTCATTCAATAGGTCATCTACCCCTAAAGCAGAACCAGTCTTTAGCCCGTTAATTAGACTCTTAACTTCAGGAACTGATATCAAAGTATTTTCCCTGGTCCCTCTCACAGGCGTTTCGCTGCAGCCTATCTTAAGATTAACCCTACTCACACTCTTAAGGATGTTTGAATAGTGATTTTTCCGCAGCCTTGCAATTTATTGCTTCCTCGATACCCCGCTGATTGTTGGTGGGAGGGCAATTTTGACACTTGTTTCATTCTTAACGAATTTCAAAAAAAATTTATTATCATTATTTAAGTTAGCTTCACAGGCTTTTGATGCTCGAATAGAATCTTTTCCTGTTTACACCGCCTTATAACTACTTTATATTGTCCTCTACTTCTCCACATATTCATGTAAACCAGTCCTAATCTGGGTTTACTATGAAGGCACCATAAATCGTAGGCTTCTTTCGATTCCGTATTCAGAGGGGCAATAAAATCATTCCATCCAGGAATAATCTTAGTATGACAGTTATAAAATTTAATAAGGGACCTTTCTAATTCGCTTAGCAGGGATACTATATTATTACAATACCTATCTATGAGTTTACAGTGAGAACCATTTGAACAAAGGTTACTACAGGTAAGATACAAAATTTATAAGTTATTATTAAAGACGTGACCTGTTCTCTCTTTATATTCTATTCTCTGTTGCATATTAACATTAGACCAATTGACACGATTATTCTTACCTATTGAGTTCTTGTTATGTCGTGTTTCACATAAGTTAGTAAAATTAATTAATAATTCTAACAGTCTATGATCAGAAAGAGGGACTCCAGCCAGGGGGACTTGCCTGTTCTATTCTCTACTGTGAGGGAGGGGGGGAGCTACTCGCCGGAAGCTGCATACTGCCGCACGAGTAACCTACTCCCGTTGCAGACGACTGGGGGCCTCCATCCGCGTTGGCCTGCGTGTCTCTTCTACCAGTGGAGGAGGGGGAACTACCCGCTAAGTGCATACGAGTGCCCATTGTGTTCTCTCCCGCTAATGGTGACAATGGAGGAGGCGGTGGCAACACACCTCAGGCGCGTAATTCCCGTCGGCTTTGCCTCCATTTACAGGCAGAAATGCATCTGCACTCTCAGGGACCAGTGACTGCTCATAGTGAAGAGGGGCACCACTCATTTGAACCTCGTGACATGTTGTACGTCCACCCGCTGGAGAGGACTTTTGAGTAAGGGTAACATTCCACCACCTTCTCGCCACATACCTAATCGGGTTTGATGCCCTCTGGAACACATTCGCGTATGATGTGGTATATCGCAGACATCAAATTTCACTGCATCTACCTCGGAGCGAAACTGGTCTAGAGATAATGCAGTTTTCTGGTTATCAATTACCTGTTGGTGTTTAACTTCCGTCAGTGAATTTTTAACTTCGTTATACTGCTTCAGGAGCACTGACACGTGTACATCATACATAGAGATTACCGGAACTCTATGAAAGTTAGTCACGCAAAAGGTGGCGTCACATTCATCTGCCCGTAAGATTGACACCCTATTAATAATGTCTTTTAACGCGAGGCGGTGAACATTGCACAGAGTATTTAGCAGTTCCTTCGCGGATTCCACTTCATCGTCATAAAACTTGGTACACACAGTTAGCAGTAGGTCAAATTTTAAATGATCTACTTGGTCCCACACAAAGCATAACAAGGGATTCTCTACAAGTCTATTTCCTTCGCGCCTTTTTTCAGGCATCATTAACACAACGTAATTAACGGTAAACCAACAAGCTCGACTTCCCTCTCCTTCCCTCATTTCCCCTCTGGAGAGGGAGGAATGAGAGGAAGAGAAGGAAAGACTTGGGGGATGACCAGTTCCCCCTATCACCACGTGTTAGCAGAGATCACCTATATGCGGGGAATGGCTTCTTTTGCAGTTACTAACACTAACAGTTATTCGCTATGTCCCTCAAAGTATATACCTCGTTAACCTCGTTGCTGTTCCGTGCGTTGGTCTCTCTTCACACGAAGGTCAAGCTGGTGGCCCCGCCTCTAGTCTGGCTTGGTGGAGGAGCGAGTTGCTTTCTTGCGCTCTCCACCGTACATAGCCAGGTACACCCGGCTCATCTGGTACCGTCCTGAGCCAGGCATCTAGTCTTCTCTTGAAAACTTCAACTTTGACCCCTGTAACGTTTCTGAGGTCCTTTGGAAGCTGGTTAAAAAGTCTTGGCCCCCTGACAACCAAGCTGTTTTCCTTCAGTGTTGAGGAGGTCCCTTGTCGGGCCTTTAATTTGGAAACACACACATTCTGCCTTCCTATTTTCCAGTGTTGTTTGAATGGTAATTGGGTTTAGTTTTAGGTTTGGTACCAGTTTTTCTATCATTTCCCATATGTAGATTATGGTGTACCTCTCTCTTCTTCTTTCCAGGGAGTACATATTTAGTTTACGTAGTCTTTCCCAGTAGTTGAGTTCTTTGCAGCCATCAATCTTGGCTGTGAAATGTCTCTGCGCTTCTTCTAGTTTTAGTTTCTTCCTTTTTATATGGGGACATCAAAACTGAGCAGTATTCAAGTTTTGGTATAATCAGTGTTTTTAGCAGGGGAATCATTATTGTCCTGTCCCTTCTTTTGAACGTTCTTAGTACCTGTCCCGCGACTCTTTTTGCTTTATTTATCATTATCTGATTTTGTATTTCGAATTTCGCATCATCGGTCATTATTACCTCCAGATCGATCGCTTTCGTGCTTCTCTGAATTTCCTGTCTATCTGGAGCATAATATGCAGTCTGTTTAAGTTTTTTTTTCTACCATATCTCAAGAACTGAAATTTCTCGGTGTTAAATGTCATGTTGTTGTCTTCTGACCATTTGTTTATTTTGTTCGTGTCCCTCTGCAAGGCCTCCATTTCATTTACATCGCTGATTTTTCTGCTGATCTTTGTATCGTCTGCAAAGGATGTTGCTATACTGTTGCTGTTTACTCCGCTGTCTATGTCCGTTAGCATGAGTGGGGCCAGTACTGTCCCTTGTGGTACTGAGCTGCGTACTTCCGATTCTGATGATGATATACCTTGAATTTTGACGACCTGTAGACGTTCTCTAAGGAAGTGTAGATTCATTTTCCCACTTTGCCTGTTATTCCCATATATTTCATTTTATGTGCTATTATACCGTGATCACATTTGTCGAAAGTTTTAGCAAAATCCGTGTATATGACATCGTAGTTGTCATTGCCTTCCAGTGCATCTAGGATATTGTTGTAGTGTTCTATTAGTTGTGATAAGCATGATCTACCTGATCGTAATCCGTGCTGATTTTTGTTGAATCTTTCCAGTGTCTCCAAGAAATCATAAATTTTCCCTCTAACTATTCTTTCAAATACTTTGGTGAGGTGGGACGTCAATGACACTGGTCTATAGTTCTTTGCTTGAGATATGTCCCCTCCTTTATATAGAGGGACAATGTTTGCTCTTTTCAAGATGCTCGGTATTTCCCCAGTGTCGAGGGATCTTCTCCATATCCAGTATAAAGGTGTAGCTATTTCATTTTTATAGTTTTTAATCAATAATGTGTTCCAATTGTCCTGCAGCTGAATGTGGTTTCATTTGTCCTATCGCTCTCGCTACATCTTCTGGGGTAAAATCAAAGTCTGTTATACACTCTCTTTACAATTTCTCTTCAAAGAATGCATCTATGTCAGGTATCGCTTTGTCACTTTTTGGGGTACTAAAAACTGATTCATACTGGGCTCTCAATGCTTCAGATATTTCTTTTGGATCGTCGGTTAGTTCATTATTTCTCTTCCTTAAGGGCCCAATAGCGGCGCGCGTTTTTGTTTTCCTTTTCGCATAGCTATAGAAGTATTTTGGATTTTCCTTTATTGCTTCTACCGCCTTTTCCTCTTCCCTCTCTGTATGGTCTTTAATCAGGGCTTGTATTTCCCTATCGATACCCTCTAGTTTTTTTGTATTACTTTCCTCGCATTATCTCCGCAGTTGGCTAACTTCGCCTCCACTCTCTTTCTTTTGCGGAATATTCTTCTCTTTTGCCTCTCTAGCCAGCTCCTCTTTCCTTTTGGCTGTGATTTCGGAGCATATTTTTCTAAAATTCTCAGCGTCTTTTCTTTCAAGGTTGTTAGTATTTCTGAGCAATCACTGAACGTTCACATACAAAATGATATAAAGATTTCGCGCACTCGAGCTCGAAAAACATGGCTATTTAATCAAAGAAATAGGCCACAGATCGCGTCTGCACTCATTCGCCATCTTCATATATATATATATAGGGATGTACCTAATACCGAATATTAGTTTTATTTGGGTTATAGCTGTCAATGTAAAATATTGAAGCCTTTATCACTTTGTCACCAAATAGAATTAATAGTAAATATAAGCAAAAACAGTATGTTTCAGCCACCAAAAATGTACCAGGTTCCCATACTCATGAAAACAATGCAACTGCATTGACTTCTATATTGCAAGAATGGTCAATCGAGAGCGATCGTGTACATGCAGTTGTGCACAACAATGGCCATAATATTACTAAAGCTGTTCGCATTCTCAAAATGACTTCTGTTGCTTGTGCTAATCATACTTTAACACTTGCAGTTAATGAAGACCTTCTTAACCAGAAGTCTGTTTCAAATATATGCGCAACTGCGCTCCCAATCTGTTCGCATTTTAATCATTTATATGTAGCCTATGTCAGAAGCAGAAGCAGAACCTAGAAGCAACATAATTTACCCGAAAACAAACTTATAAGAGACGTTATCACCCGATGGAACTCTACATTCTATATGATGCAACGACTTCCTCAACAAAAAACTGCGGTTGTTGCATACGCCTCGGACTATGACATACCAACCCTCAATAACCATCAGTGGACTCTAATTCAACGTGTTATAAAGTTTCTTAGCCCATGTGAAAAATTAACGAGAGACTTTTCCTCTGATTCTTCTTGTCTTTCCGGTGCTTCCTGGTGCTTCCCGGTGTAACAGGCCTCGTGGTATTTTTGCGTACAATAACTGATGATGCAGGTATTCATACTATGAAAAACGATTTAACACAAAAATTTACAGAATCGCTTCATGCGGTGGAAAACAGCAATTACTTGCATGATTGCTTAGGTTTTAGATCCTCATTTCAAATTTGTTTGCATTTCACTGCCTGAGTTTGTAAAAAATGAGAGGATCACTATGTCTGCATCACCTAATGCTAGTCCTACACGTAATATAACTCACGGCGATGAAGTAACTGCTTTTGTTTCATGAGAAAATCAAGAACCTTGGAAAAGAAAGCCGAAGGTTCACTTATGGAGCTACTTCGATGAGGTTGATTCGTCTTCACAATCAGATGTGCCTCCACCTATGAAAGGTAGCCAGCAAATTTGTCAAAAAGAAGTAGACATCTAATCAAAGGAGCCATGAGTCAGTCGCGACACGAACCCTCTTGATTGGTGGCGCCATAATGGCGAAAGATTCCCGAAACTATTAGTAATTGCTCGCAAATATCTAACCACGCCACCCACAAGCGTACGAACTGAACGGCTGTTCAGTTCTCCGAAAAATGTAATTTCCAACGCATGTAATTGTTTAGCTCCTGATGCTGTTGAACGACTAATTTTTCTACACGATAATCTAGTTGCCTTAAATTTAAATTATTAGGTTTGTTTTTTGTGGTTATTATTACTGCCAGTTCATTATTTTGTAAGGTTATTACTTATTAGTATCACTAATATTTTTTTAGCGCCTTGGTGGTGTAGTGGTTAGCGTCGCTGACTACGAATCCATCGGCCCCGGGTTCGAAAACCGGTGACGGCAGCCGGCGCGCAGCAAAACCCAGCTGTTCATCCTTCCACGTAATAAAGAAAGTGGTTGGTAGATAAATGTGTACCCTGGATGGCCTAGTGGTTAAAACGCTGGGCTGCTGGTGGGTCGTGGTTCGGATTCCACGTTAAACTGTAGGTCTAAGGTGGAGTGAAAAGCTTGACCTTCGTCAGAATAAACAATTCTGGCGGAAGCTAAACAAAATAACCAAAAGTTACTATACCAAGTTGGATTTGTTTGTAATATTCGGTTAAAAATATATAAAAAACTATTCTACCGAATACCGAATATCCTATATTTTTTGCCGAATACCATTAGGTAAGAAAGAATGAGTTTCACCACAAAACTTTTTGAAATGACTGTACGTACTTAATTTTCGTTATCCTTTAAATTTTTTAACTATAATTGGATAAAACTACTAGACTCAAGTCATTTATTTCAATACAGATGAATTAAATTCTTTATGTACAAATACAGAGTGTTCACGAAAGAACTGTAAAACGCTAACTTATTTCAAATAGAATTTGTACGCTTTTTTTGTGGATACCCTGTGTATATACAGAATTTACATAAAGTACATTTTAATTTCGCAAATAGGTACTGTACAGTGACTCTACTCGAAGACCTTAAAGAAAGCACGTTAATTACATTTGTCACTGAGTACAACCATTAAACAATAAAAAAAATACCCACTTGGCATCCTATTTTTCATAATAAAAATGCCCACCAAAGGAGACTAAGATTAGACTTTAAAATTTAAAGGCTATTTGAAGCTACGTATCATTGCAAACAACAGACGGTCAATATTAATGAGGTTTTAAATTAAAAACATTAGAAAGAGGTTAGGAATGTAGTATCTTTTTGAAGCAAGAAATGTACATTGATTGCAAAATTCTATAATTTCAATCTTATTATTATAATTTATTGATATTTTGTAAAGTGAATTAAACACCGTCACTTTTGCTTTATTTCTATAAGAAAATATAACTTAAAATCTGATAGAAAAAAATACCATACAACAACAACAACAACAACAACAAACAACACCAAACAACAAACAACAACAAAGAATAGAAACTTGTATTAAAATAAAGACATTATTAATAATTTTAATGTTTTTTTTTTAATAAAATCTAACTCATTATTTTGAATAAAGTGTCTAATTAATTAGATTTAGTAGTATATATATATATATATATATATATATATATATATATATATATATATATATATATATATATATATCAAATAGAGATTTATGTAAATTGCACAGCCACGCCATATTTAAAAGTAAAACATAAACTTGTATTTGTGAAGTTTTGATCTTATTTGAGCCAAATTCTCTGATTCTCGATACATCAATAAAGAGGCACAGCAAATACGCTTGTAAGAATTAGACCGAGTCGTTAACTAACGATTTGGTTAACTCAAGTACGATATTTAAAAGTATTACTCGATTTAATTAGTATATATATATATATATATATATATATATATATATATATATATATATATATACTTATGTCAAACGAGTGGTTTATAAAAACTCAATGAGAATGTGGAAAAAATGTAGCTACATCGCTAAATAGGGTGTATAGTGAATTCTAAATACCTCATTATTTCAGAGAGTGACCCCTCCGTAATTGTATATATATATATATGTATAGAAACGACGTAAGTATAGAGGTGCGTTCTGCACACGAGGAAGAGAAATAACGAACAAATGAAAAATGAGGTACCCGCCCGGGAATCGAACCCAGGATCTTCCAATTGCCGGTCAGATACTCTATACTTACGTCGTTTCTATACATTAATATACTGCGTGGTCATTGCAGTTAAATGTACATATTCACGATTTGCGAGGGTGCCCTCTTAGGGCATTGGTTTCTGCCCTATGTAGGAGAATTATGACTTCTGACTGATCGAGGCCTGTGGTGTAGTGGATAGCATATCTGACCGGCAATTGGAAGATCCTGGGTTCGATTCCCGGGCGGGTACCTCATTTTTCATTTGTTCGTTATTTCTCTTCCTCGTGTGCAGAACGCTCTTCTATACTTACGTCGTTTCTATACATTAATATACTGCGTGGTCATTGCAGTTATATATATTATATATATATATATATATATATATATATATATATATATATACACACACACAGCATATAGTCCATACGTGCGTCCTGTTTGTTATATCGTATTTAAGGCTATCGCAAAGTTCTCGTAAAAAGCGACTGAAAACCCATAAATTCGACTCTTACCTTTACCGTTCCCTGCTTGAGTGGTCGTTCTGGATCTGGGATGTACTCCATGGTTATGGCGTAAAATTGACCCTTATTGATATACGTAATACGGTCGTCTTCTCGTCTTGGTGAAGTAGAAATTGGAGTTTCGAGGTAGAATTTGAATCCATACGGGCTATCTCTGCGTGAGAGAAGAGAAAGATTTATTTGACGAGTGTCTGTATAAAGAATCAATATTTGCATTCACAATTTAGATATAAATAGTGTTTTACACGTTATTTACGGATATAACGTTCACTTATGTTGACATAATATATATATATATATATATTATATATATATATATATATATATATATATATATACACACACACACACACATATATATATATATATATATATATATATATATATATATATATATATTATACGTAAAGTTTTATTCGGAATATGGCCATATTCAGCCTCTCGTCTGCATCAAATTAGTATATAAACATAGTTGTGTATTATTAGGTGCAAAGGCATATAGAGTTAGGGCTAAATAAGCGTAGTGAATAAAATAAACAATTATACACTTATAAGAACTGAAAATAAGGACAAATTAGCTTTGTAAGTATTTATATACGAAGCGCTGATTTGCAAAAGTCCATCAAACCAGTTTCTAAGATATTGGCATATGTTATATTTCTTTTATTATAGTCTGTCCTTAAAGTAGTTTTTACACATTAATGTTGGGAGTGAATGTCATTGAGCAAAAAAAGAAGATGCCTGAATGAAATCTAGTACACATGGTTAATTTGTATATACGCTCTTTGTTTGTAATTGGTGGTGGACTTAGCACCTTTTGGAACACAAACAAAGATATGTTGTCCAAAAGACTTCTGTATTACACCGAAACAAACACAAAAAAACAGCCGTACAAAACCAGTATTATTTATTTATTTCAATATCTCTACCAGTTTAATCAATCATATCAAATTATATCAAGCCAAAATGTCATCCTGACGATGAGCCACACACCATTTGTTGAGCCCATGTCATGTCATGCGTGTGTTGGACTTAGCATGCATGTGTTCACCACACATCCTCATTTATCTCTCACTGTAGATGTAGATACATACAATTATACTAACATCGTAGTTTATAGAGGGCGCTGTTGGTGGATTTGTTGATTTAGACCCTTTTGGAAACAAAGTGAATTGGACTTTGCACCTTTTGGAACAAAGTGAATTAGATTTTGCACCTTTTGGAAAACAAAGCCATATTACTATATCCGTTATGAAAGTGATATAATACCTTTTGACACTAATCGATAACACACCTTAATGCACATGGGCCCGAACTGTGTTTTAGTGGTATAAACTCAACTTTGACCAAAAATGGACTTAGCGCCTTTTGGAAATGAGCTCTTCATATATATATATATATATATATATAGTGTATATATATATATATATATATATATATATATATATATTATATATATATATATATAGATATATATATATATATATTATTTATATATATATATACACTGTGTGTACATATACATACATATATATTTATTTAATCTCTTTATCAGTGTACGTCAATTTAAGTTCCAATTTTGTACATTATATACTATTACCGCATTTTATCTACAACATTTACTGACCGAAACAAGTAACACGTATAAGTACATAAAAAAATACGGCTATGCGTGTAATTTGGCGTACAAAAACAAGGCCAGTAATAAATTGGAATATTTCCAATAAAATTAGTTGTAATGAGGGCAAAAAATTACTCTTATTACATGAAAAATAAACTCATTTTGGCAATTCTTACCATAGATTCCCTCGATAGTGAAAGATGAGGAGGAAAAAGTGCGAAATACTGCAAATTAAACAGTAAAGAAGTGATAAATTTCCATTAATTTGCATTTTAAGGCGTTTTCAACAGGATGCAAAATTTTCACATAAAATTTTTTATTATTATTATTATTATCAGATAAAGATTTTTTCGTGCCCCCCCCCTCTCTCTCTCTCTATATATATATATATATACCTTTCAACCTTTCAAAGGTTCCGTGCGATGATTCTTCATTTCACGAAGGTCAAGCTTGTCGCCCCTTCCCTCGAGTTGGCCTGGTGAAGTGGTGAGTTGGTCTCTTGTATTCTCCACCTCACATAGCCAGGTACGCCCGGCTCATCGGGATTGTTCTGAGCCAGGCGTCTAATGTTCTTTTGAAGGAAGATGTCCACCGTAACACTATTCGTGTTCCTTATGTCTTTGGGCAGCTGATTAAACAGTTTTGGTCCTCTCACAACAAAACTATTTTCTTTCAGGGTTAAGGATGTACAATGTCTCGCCTTTAATTTGGGAACACGACACAGTCTTCCTTTTCTACTATTCACCGTTGTTTGGGGAGTTACATGGTTCAGAGTAAGATTAGGGACTAGTTTCTCCATTATTTTCCAAGTGTAAATAATTCCAGTGAATATAGGTTTAGTTTGCCTAACCTTTCCCAGTAATTTAGTTCTTTGCACCCCTTGACCTTGGCTGTGAAGCTTCTCTGAATCCCTTCTATCATAGCTGTCTAATGTCTTATTTTTATATGGGGATGTTAGGACGGAGCAGTATTCCAATTTGGGTATGATCAGTGTTTTCAGTAGAGGAATCATTATATTCCTATCCCTTCGTTTAAAGGTTCTCATTATCTGCCCCGTTATTCTCTTTACTCTGTTTACTGCTATCTTATTTTGTGTTTCAAATTTCGCATCATCAATCATTACAACCCCTAAATCTTTTGCTTTAGAATTTCTCTGAATTTCCTGTCCATTTGGGGTATAATATGCCATGGATTTTAGGTCTTCTCTTTTTCCTTACCGTAACAGCTGAAATTTCTCAGTGTTAAACTTCATATTGTTGTCTTCCGTTCACTTGTAGATTCTGTTTATGTCGGGTTGTAGAGATCCTATATCTTCTGGGTTTCTTATTTTCCTACTGATCTTTGTGTCATCGGCAAAGGAAGTTATTGTGCTGTCTCTGGTAACGTCCTCATTTATGTCAGTTTGCATGATTATGAAGAGTAGTGGAGCTAATACTGTGGTACTGATCTGAGGACCTCTGATTCTGATGAAGATACTCCTTGCACTGTAACGATTTGCCACCGCTCACTAAGGAAATTATATATCCATTTCCCTACTTTTCCTGTTATTCCCATATATTTCAGTTTATGTATTATGATTCCATGGTCACATTTGTCAAACGCTTTAACAAAGTCTGTGTATAGTACATCATAGTTTTCATTACTTTCAAGTGCATCAATAATGTTGTAGTGTTCCATTAGTTGTGATAGGAATGATCTGCCTGACCGAAATCCATGTTGGTTATTATTGAATTTTTTCTGAGTTTCCAAAAAGTCATAGATTTTATGTCTAACTATTCTTTCAAATATTTTAGTGAGATGAGATGCAAGCGACACTGGCCTATAGTTTTTGGCCTCGGATCGATCTCCTCCTTTATATCGGGTGGGTCAAAAAAAACCTATTACCCAACTTTTGAAAAAATATTGTGGCTCACCCTCTATATTGAGCTTACTGCTGAGGCTGTATGTTGTACCCATACTTTTACTCTTTCAAACACTGGCTTTGAATCTAGATTCAACGCCCCAGGAGTAGAGGTACAGGCTCACAACTGGAGGGACGTATCAGAATATGGTGCTCAATTGAAAGGCGGTCAAAGTCAGCAACTGATACTTTCAGATGACAGTCAGTTTCTCCATAAATAATTAATTTTCCTAATTTTTACACAAGATAATTAATTTATTTCCTTTTTCATTTCAGACCATCATTCTACTATAGTTGGTGAACGAGTTATAACAATGAAATACTCTTTGGAAGATGAAACATTGATATTGAACCTGCGTAATGAGAAACACTGGGGTGCAAAACGAATGAAGAAAGAGTTTCAAAATAAACGATGAACGATACCTGGACTTCAATATCTCATAAAGAAAATCAACATCACAGGGTCGACCAAACGAAAAGAAGGCAGTGGAAGGCCAAAAACATCACGTACTGAGGAAAATATTGACACGGTTTTATCGATGATATGCAACCAAGAAGAACGGCCCAACACCCACAAGTCCGTTAGAGAAATTTCAAAAACTACTGGTATTTCTCTTCCTAGTGTTTGTCGTATAGGAAAAGATGATCAGAGTCTTAAATGTTTTAAAAGAATCGAAGTTCATAAGCTTTTTGCATCAAATAAGCAAGCAAGAGTTGAAAAATTTCGTGCTCTGTTAGATCGATTCCCAGACAGAGATGTGTCGAAAATATGGTTCAGCGACGAGAAGACCTTTACGGTTGCTTCAACAATAAACACACAAAATGACCGAGTTTATGGAAAACAGGACAAAAAATCTATCAGTCTAGATCGATTTTGAAGGGAACGTCCGTATTTTTCTCAAAAATGTCATGGTTTCCATCTTTATTTCAAAGTTAGAGAAGTCAGAGAGCAGGGTTGATAAAAAAACATTTTTTTAAAAAAAACCAAAAACCATTGTTTTTTTATAAAAACCAAAAAAAAACCATGTTTTTTTTGGTTTTTAATATACAGCCTGTAGGCTTATATGTATATAAATTGAGGAAATTGAAAACTTTTAGTATTTCTAATATAATTTAAGTGTTCAAAAATGAAAGCAGAGAAAACAATAGCCTAACCATAAATTAAGAAAATAAACATCTGACATGATATGTGCATATAACCAAATATTTAAAAAATAATTCTTTAGCCCATATAGGCCTAGCCTACATGTAAAAAAAAAGTTTTGGGTTTTTTATTAAAAAATTTGTTTTATTTACCAACCCTGAAATACAAAGAGCTTTATCAACTCCTAATTTATTTCTTAATTTGGACTGTATCAGTCCAAAAGCAGAAAAAATTCTTTCAACTGCAGCATGAGATGACAGTTATGAACACTGATGCATTGTTCTGCACATCTTCAGACAGTTCCCTGATGGATCTCTATCATGCAAGTGGGGTTATGTTTAGATTAATGGAAATACATGCATGCACAAAATATAAATGCAAGGTTGCCTGTATTCTTTTATTTCTTCTTCATATACTTTTTTTTTTTTTTGTTTTTTTTTGTTTTTTTTTTAAATGATTTAAACCATGGTTTAAACCATTGGTTTAAACCAAACAACCCTGTCAGAGAGATGGTTTTTGTTGATCAAAATGCCAAAATCACTGCTGCTTATTACCAAGAAAAAGAATCCTTGATGCGGTAGATCAATGGCGAGCAAGGTTGCAAGCGCGCATTGATAATGGAGGAGGGCACATTCCGGATAATCTTGGACTCAATTAGGTAACTGTATAGAAAGAGAAAATTTTTCTACCCGTGTCTGTATAACAGCGAATTACAAAATAATGGTTACAATTAGCAAAAATCCAACTTCACCACGAGAAAGACCATGCAATTCTATACAGGACACATATATTGATTGTACAAATAACATTTGATAAAGGTAAAATTATATTGTTCAAAATCAGGGTAATAGTTTTTTTTGCCCACCCTGTATATTGGGACTATGTTCGCGCTCTTCAGGATGACCAGTATTTCTCCCGTGTCTAGTGATCGTCTCCATATCCAATATAGGGGCTCAGCGATTGCATTCTTGCAGTTTTTGATCAGTGTGGCATTCCATTTATCCGGTCCTGCCGCTGAGTGTGCTTTTAGTTTCCCTATAGCTTGTGTAATATCATCTGTCATAAAGTCGAAGTCCGTTATACTTTCCCCTTGCAGTTCTTCTTCAAAGAACGCGTTTCTATCGCATATCAATTTGTCAGTTTTTGGGATACTGAAAGATGATTCGTACTGAGCTCTTAATATTTCAGATACTTCTGTTAGGTCATCAGATAAAGCACTGTTTTCGTTTTTCAGAGGTCCGATAGTCGCATGGTTTTTCGATTTCCTTTCTGCAAAATTATAGAAGAACTTTGAGTTAACCTTTATAGCTTCTATAGCGTCGTCTTCTTCTTTTTTCTGTATGCTTCTCAATTAGTTCCTATATGACGCCATCGATACTCTGCAGTTTACCATTTAATAATTTTCTGATGTAGGTTATCTTTACAGTTACTTAATTTTGCAGTCACTCTCTTTCTCTTTCGGAACAATGACCTCTTTTGTCTCTCGAACCTGCTTCACTTTCCTCTTTCTTGTATTTTTGGGACATGTCTTTCCACAATTTCCAGCGTCTTCTCCTCTAAAGTCATTAGCATCTCTTCCGTTGTCTTGGCCTCGAAAATGGTTTTCCAATCTATTACTTCCATGCTGGATACAACATCTTCCCAGTTTATAGCTTTGAAGTGAAAATTAAAAATTTCGAATTTGCTTCTTTCTGTTGTTCGTGTTCTTTCCTTTCCTGTTGCTTTTATATTGGTTGTTATTTTAATAATGTTGTGGTCCGATATTATAGTTGGGGATATTTCTACATTATCAATTAGGCTGCTGTTGTTTGTGAATACCAAATCTAGGCAGCTGTTTTTTCTTGTGTTTACTGTTATTTCTCGTGTTAACATAAATTCATCAGCTAGAGCTAGTAGCATTTTTACCTGCTCCTGGTCTTCCCGTTTGCTCCCCCTTGTCCTGGTGTATACATATATTTTTTCCAATCATTTTATTTTTCGTGGATGGAAAATTAAAATCACCACAGAGAAAAATATTTGGGGTTGGAGAGAGTGGATCTTTTACCCAGTTTCTGACCCTGTAATGGAATCTGAAAAGTTTGAGGTTGGCGTGTTTGGGGGTCTGTACGTTACAATTAGTACCATATTTAATTTTTCAACTTTTGCCGCTACACATTCTACGTAGCTGTTTGAGGTACTTATAGTCATTTCTGCCATATGTCTTCCGCGTGTGTAAATAGCACATCCTCCTTTACGTCTCACTGTTCTGTCGGCTCGGAGTATGTTACAGTTGTCAATTTGTATCTCTTTTATGTCAACACAGAACTCATGGTTTTCACAGTTCGCCTGGCAGTCCTTTAGATGAGTTTCCGTGAGACATGCAAAGTCTGCTCCGGCTTCTCTGCACGAGTCCTTTCAGGTATAAAACTTTGTCCGGAGAATGATTTTATTTAAGGCCCTGAATGTTGGCTAGGATTATTTTTATTTTTTCTCTATCGTTTTCTCAATACACGTGGTTCCGATTCGTTTTCCAATGGGGGTGCCGGTTTCGTTGCCTTGTGGTCGTCCGAGAATTTGCCTCTTTTTATCTTTGTCGGTACCTGTTGTCCCGATAACGCATGAAATATCTTTGTGCGTGCCTTCTGTTCGGCTCTCGGATTCCTATATTTGTCAGCTGACTTTGTATTTGCTGGATAGTATTTAGCAGCTGAATTGTGTTGGTTACGTCTAAAAAAGTGGTACCCTTCTTTGATGTTCGTTTTTCCTGTTCACCCATTGCGTTCCTTTGAGGGTGGTGGTAACGGCATTTTTGTCCGTATTTGCACCTCCTATATCTTGCATAGGTGTTGCAGACAGTAAGATGGTGGAACTTGCACTCCTTTTCAAATTTGCAGTATCCAGTTGTGTAATGTGTGTTACATAATGTGGGATGTGCATAGATGCATTGCCCATCCCGATATCTGCAGTTCCCTTTTGCGTAGTATTTACATACGGTATTTTCTACGCTTCTACTTCTTGTTATCTTATTATTTTCAATGTTCTTAATTTTGGTATTATCATTATTTTTCTTTGGCTGTTTATTTCCTACGTTTTTAGTTATTATCTTTTTATCATTTCGCTCGTTGGACAGTGTTACTACCTCGCAACTTTTACTTATCTCTTTTCTTTCATCTGTCTTCATTCAGTACTTCATTGTAGGTGAAATTTATTTTTGCTGGTTATATCACACACACACACACACACACATATATATACATGTGCATATATATAATTTCCTCTGTTAATGTAAAATAACTACAGCGTATATAATCAGTACAACTGCTTAATAACTCTTTTATGGTAAAGAAAAACTAAAAATAATAATTTTAAGCAAAATAAATATTTCCCAATTCACCAAAATATCAATTAAGTTGTCAAAGTAACACACACAATCCAGGTGTCACGTAGGATGATGAATTGATCCAGTGACTGTATGTAATCATTTGACTTGGAAATAAGAATTCCTTAAAGAAAAAAGAATACGTATGTGGAGTATTGTAACTCCTCTAACTTCTAATGTGAAGTCGAAAATCGAGAGAAGAAATTTTAGGAAGACTTACCGAGGGATTAATTTAGATTGGTAGTGATAAAAAATGTAGATAAAATAAGAGGTTATTATGCAAATTTTGAAGTTTGCCTAAATAATATACAGTAATATATATAAATATATATATTTATACACACATTTTTTTATTCTTTAATTTTAACTTTGTATAAAAGCATAATTTTTAAGTATAATAACATGCACAAATATCTAAAAAAAAAAACCCATTAGTGAGCATAAAAGGAGAAAAAAGCTTTACAAAATGCATCAAAATAATAAATGAAAAGCCCATTTGCACCGCCAAACCAATATATATATATATATATATATATATATATATATTCACCTCATCATTATAAACGTGTACAGACCATCAAACACCACAAAAAAAAAATCCAGTTGGTTACAAATGAAATAAAAAAACTTAAAATCTCTTAATCTCTTAGAAGTCCTGCATCAAATATATTTATTTGTAGGGATTTTAACTTTCTGTTCTTAACATGGAAGAAAAATGATGAGGTTATGTTGAGAAATATATACTGAGTAAATATATGATAACAAATATATTGCGTAACTATATAATAGCAAATATACTGAGTAAATATGATATATAATAGCAAAAAGGCTATTAATATTTCGGATAATTATGTGCGCACCTGAAAATTTGCGAAACAACTTCAGATGAGAATTTTTTGGGATTTAATTTGGAAAATAACAATGAATTGATAATAAATAAAATTGTAACGCAAACTAATTTTGGAGCTATTGAAGAATAGGGACCCCAGCCTTCTTTAGTTAGGCTTATAAGGCTAACTAACGAAAATATCACGACCTAACCTAACCAATCGTTAGGCTAACTGTACGCCCTTGACGATTGGTTAGGTTAGGTCATGATATTTTCGTTAGTTAGCCTTATAAAGCTAACTAAAGAAGGCTGGGGTCCCTATTCTTCAATAGCTCCCTAATTTTTCTGATCATAACCTAAACGATATAAAAATACAGTTAGAAACCAAAAGCCCTAAAACTCACTTAGAGAGAAAGAAGGAATATTTGAAGAATTAAATATGAATTCAAAGGAAGTAAATTGGGTTAGTATAAATGAAGAATTAATGGAAGTAGATTGTGAATTACTACTTCGCGAAAACTAACATAAAAAATACTACTTAGAGTAGAAAAAGAAGCTACTCCTACTTGCTGATGCACGTTTCGACAAGAGAAAACTGAAAACGAAGCAAACTCGAGAAAAATAGCAGAACATTGTTTAAACAACAGAAACAAACCGTAAAAAATGTATACAGATGCAAAAATGGACGCAAAGAAACCCAAACTGGGATAAAAAGAACATTACGAGGTAAAATGGACCTAAAAGAAATATTCATCCTCTACAAAGTACTGTAGTAGAAAACAAAAATAATCTTAAGTATTTTTACACCTTTGCGAAAGGAAAAATAAATTCAAATGAAATGTTTGTTCTATTAAAAGCTGGCGTAAACAAAAACCACAAATGAACCCCCCCCCAACGCAAGCCAAAAAAAAAAAATGAGTAAACTGCTTGAGGAACAGTTTAACTCTGTGATCAGCAACTGATGAAGATGGAAAATCCGGATGCATTCTCAGACATAAATAAAACCAGTCAAGAACAATTACTGACACGAATGTATCGGAAGGGGACAAAATTAAGGCATGATACAAGGACGTTTGGCACTAAGGCCAGACACATGGAGTGCCATGTTTTTGAAGAAATGCAAAAAGATTATAACCAAGCCATTATATAATTACTATAGAGATTATCACTCGACTAAGGACAAAATTCATTCCAATTAAAAAAGGCGAACATTGCTCCCTCATTGAAAGGAGGTAACAAAGCAATGCCAGACAATTAGCGCTCAGTAGCACTTATCCCGTTTTACCCGCCTTGAACAGGTAATTTGAAACAAAATTCCTTCCTCTAAATACCTACAAGAGAAATTATTCAATCCGAACCAACTTGGATTCGGGGCTGGGAGATCATTTTTATTACAGTTATTAGACCACCAAGAAAAATTACTGGAAGCTTTGGATCGAAGTAAAAATAAAGATGTAACATATATATATATATATACACACACACACACACACACACTGATTTTTGCAAAAGTCTTCGATAAATGTGATCGTGAGATTATAACAGACAAACTTAAGGAAACAGGAATTACTCGAAGCCTTGGACGATGGATATTCAATTTTCTCATTCAAAGAACGCAAAGAATACTAGTAAATAGAATTAAATTTAAAATCTTAGAAGCCATCAGTTCTGTCACGGAAGGTACAGTATTAGGTGCTACTATAGCGTGCGGTCTACAAAGATATCTTTAGTCTACAAAAGAATTTGTGCTGAAATGACCTGACCTGACCTGACCTGACTTGAATTTGTGCTGACCTGACCTGACCTGAAATGACTTGACTTTATCTTTGGGGACGAATGTGAGGTCAAGGAGGAATCATGAAGACAAATATTAGTTCAATTACATTAAAACAAAAAATTTGAAGGACAAATAAAACAAACAATTCATTCTATGGGATATAATGCCCGGTTAGGTCAACTGTATGCCTCTGATAATTGGTTAGGTTAAGGTGTGATATTTTCGTTAGTTTTAACGAAAATATCACAACTTAACCTAACCAATCGTCAAGGGCATACAGTCGACCTAACTTGGCATTCAATTAACCTAACTGGGCATTATATCCCATAGAATGAATTGTTTGTTTTATTTGTCTTCTAAATTTCTTGTTTTAATATAATTGAATTTGTAAATATGTTGCAGACCGCACGCTATAGCGTAAGTATCTTTGTAGACCGCACGCTATAGTAGCACCCAGTATTAGTTCTATTACTATTTATAATAATGATTGCAGTCATTGATTCAGATATTAAAGACAGTGTCGTACCGTGTTTGACGGACGACACAAAGGTAGACAAGTGAATATCAAATCGATGTGACATAGTAATATTACAAAAAGACTGAAACACTATTTAGGTAGGCGGAACACAAGAACATGACGTTCAGTGAAGAAAATCTCAATTCATAATATTTGGCATATACCAGGAAGGAGCTGCAAAATAAAGGATACAAAACATTGCAAGACAAACAGATAACACTAAACCCATAAGTCAAGGATCTTGGAGTTTTAATGTCATCAGATACAGAATTCAAAGAACACTTTTAACATTAAAATTATAACAGCCAGGAAAATAACGGAATTATCTGGAGGAGCATCCATAAATAGAAGATCTTAGTCCTAATAGTAACTAGGTATTGCATTCTTAAAAACTGTCCTCTGTGCGTACCTTAGATGTATGTAAAGAGTACACTCGGAAGACTGAAGGTACACCGAGAGGTTTTCTTTAATTCCTGGAAGTGTAGTCTTTGTATTGTTCACTTGGTTACAAAGGACGCAGCTTGTCAAGATGAAAATTTTAGATACTCTCTATCTACTATCGACTTACTATATATGTACCCTTGAAGTACTTTACATTTTACAGCGTATGTTTAGTTTTTCTTTTCCACTTGAGTCTAAGGTACATACAACGGACAGTTTTTAGAACATGCTCAGTAATTACAAGAAACCGAGACATTAAGAACATAGAAACCGTACAATATACGCCTAAGTTAGGAGAAACAAAAGGTGAACACTGCATTCTAAAAACTGTCCGACGTGGATACCTTAGATCTGAGCAGGAAAAAAAGGACTAAACATACCCTGTAAAATATAAAATACTTAATGGGTACATATGGGTATATGGGTCGACAACTGATAGAGTAGCTGAAACGGTTTTCTTCTTGACAAGCGGTGGTCTCTGAAACTAAATGAAGAATACAAAGAGTACACTTCCAGAAATTAAAGAAAACCTCTAGATGTACTTTCGGTGTACTTTCGGTCTACCGAGTGCACTCTTTACATACTTTATATCCATTACACGTTTAGTCCTTTTTCTTCCACTCGAATCTAAGGTACACACAACGGACAGTTTTTAGAGTGTACTAGTCTATACTACAATCCCTGAAATGATTTATTCTCCCTGGAAAGAAGATGTGAAAGATACACAATGATATATATACACTATACAGCATATGGAAAATACTCGAGGGATATGTCCCGAACTTTGAAAATGAAATTAAAACAGTGGAATAAGAGGATATGTGCGTTCTGTGCTATCCTAGCTGCGTTGGGTCAGGCGACCATGTAAACGAAGATGAAAAATACTCTCAGAATATATTACCCAAGACTCATTAACCTGTTGCTGAAATATCTGAGGAACCTCCAGCACACCAACCTAAATACCTTGAAAAACTGACAACTCGACAGATTATTATGTAAAGTCTCTGATCATAGCTGGCTATGATGGCAGGATGAGAGTAGGAAACAATTTTCTGTCATCAAATCCCCCAAAAGAGATGGGATGCTGCAGAGGGGTCGAATACAAGTATATTCTGATCAGTTGGTCAAACCGAACTAATATATATATATATATATATATATATATATATATATATATTAGACTGGTCCAACCTATAAGGGTGAGTTTTCAAATTTATTATATTTGATATGGTACCCCTGGTTATTGTAAGGAATGGTTAAAGTATTATAAATACCAATTTTAATGCAAATCGGATAATATTTAGAGGTGCCGCACGGAGGTCAAACATTTCATTTTATTCTCCAATCGGATTATGTATATTAATATTTTTTACCCCTGAGGTAGCTGTTATCGGTGCGTTTTTTTTAATGTGGTATCCCCTATAGGCCTAATCCACAGTCCTCTAATTTTGTTTCTTTTCCATTTATTTCCTTTATCTAAGTCCCTCTTTTGTTGTAGATTTTTTTACGTTTGGAAAATGCTTACGGTGCTGCTCTACAATTTGTAGAAGATATTGTTGTTCTTCACTTTTCGTAAGATGGCCACTGAAGTTCTTAATTAAAGCAACACCTCTCTCAGCGTTGTCATCTACAACATTCATATTTTTTACATAATTGCTAGCAGCTTTGTAGTCATCATTAGCGTTCCAATCAGCAGGATCTCTGTCCAAAAAGTCCATTGGCAATGCTAATTTTGTGAAGAAGTTGCGAGTTGTTGAACTGACGAAGCTAGCTAGTGTTTTGTCTTGTAGGTTAGGATCATTCACATTCAAATTTATCCGTTTAGGAGGATTTTGAGAGCCATTCACATCCAGCGCCTTCACCATTTCTCGCTTAATTTCCAGTGACGTTTCTTCATCAAAAAAAGAAAGTCCGATGAGCTCTTCATTCAAATACCAGAGATGGCGAGAGAGCGCTTTAGATGCAGCTACAGATATTTCTTTATTATCATAGGATTGAAGTTTCTTGAGAAGAGATAGGTCATTAGCTGGTGCAGAGGAAGCAATGGGTGCTAAAAACCATTCATTTACGTAGCATCGAACAGCATATAATGCAAAACGTTGCATCCCTTCTAGTTCACGTCTAATGACTTCCATTTGTTTGTGGAAAAGACAAATTTTTATTGCATATCACTCGCGCCATCCATCGCACACGGTGCAACGCTCCGGGTTGATGGAATTTAATGCCATCAAAAGGAACATCTCCAAGGTATATGATTGTAAAATCTAAGAGTTCTCTGTAATCTGCTCGAGGTTGTAATTTAGTCAAATGTTGCTTGCAATTTTCAATTATACTGGGCTTTTCCGGTACATCGATTTGAACAATTTCAAACTTGTTTGTGTCAAAATTCTTCCATTTATTTTTAAGACGCTTAAATAAGAAGATATCCGGACCATCAGTGGCAGCGCCGTGACATTTGTCAAAGACAGATGCTATTACTATTTCGAGAATGTGATGTCGACAAGCTAGTCCGAGGAGCGGCCGTTCAAGTATGCTTTCAATAAGAGTACATGCTCCTTTTTTATCGCCAGTGTTGCTTGCAGTTGTGTCAAAGCACATTGCCTGCACACAATCTCGTAGCCCCCAGTCATCCAAAGCTTCGACCACAGCACCTGCAATATTTTTTCCTGTGCCAGATTTAAGTTTAGGTACTGAGAGAAGCTTAGATTTTCCTCCGCCTGATACAATAATTGGAAGTCTATCCACACTATCATCACCAGTAAGATCTTGGATAAGCTTTCCGTCTCAATGAACTGTTAGAGGAATATCAGTTTCAGATGATTGCTTGATGTCATCCGTAATTTGCTGACGAACTGATATTCGTTTTCTCCGTATTGAACTTCTACTCAGAACAATATCATCAACTTCATATCCAAGAGAAGATGCAGTAGCTGCTACTACTGATACTGCTTGGCGATCACTTGATTTGTTTCTGTCCAGTGTCATTGCTAATTCTGTTGATACAACCATTGCTGGTCTATGACTGCCAAGTTTCTCCTTCTTTATGGTGACTGGTGTACTTGATATACTTGGCTCTTCCTCGGAGGAACTACTATTTGACGAAAATTGAGTCACTATTGTGTTCATTTTCTTTCTCATAGTTTCTTTCTTAACTTGGCGTTGAAATGTTTCATCTCTAGATCTTCTCTTAGATTGTTTGAGAGCACATATTTTGTCCACACTTCATATGTAGCCTCTCCTCCCCTTCTCTCGTTGAGCTTGTAGAAAAGCTCTGTCTTCTTCTACTGTCATTTTTTGCAGAGCATTGGCATGGGCGGTATCGAATAAATCGTCCAAACGTTCTTGAAAAGAAGTTTCTTCATCTATTTGTGTCTGTGAACGTCTAGATTTAGATTTTTGAAGTCCTCTATAATTAAAATACTCCTTTCTATTCTTTTTTCGTAACATTGCGATAGTCAGCAGTTGGTATATTTGCCATCTCCCAAAATTTCAATACTTCAGCGCAAACAGCTTTAGATGCATTTTTCAACGTCTTTTGGCATGTAGATGATGAAAAATAAGCAGCAGAACGTCACCATAAGATGGTAGCTTTCTTTCACATATTGTCTCAATTGTTTGTCCAATAAGCCACATTTCTGTTGATTTTCTAGTCGCTGCTGAACTTGCCATATTTTACATCCTGTTTGTGCATGATGCCATTTGACACTCTCCTACACTGCTATGATGCTATCATCTCAACAACACAAGTAACATACCTACAGAAGATAACTACTCCACAATCCATATAATATTACTAATTTTTTTTTCTGATATTTTTGACAGTAGTGCGGCACCCCTAAATATACTTCAAATGAGCTGATATTTTTGTCAGAAGTTATTGTTATAAAAGGTTCACAATAATTTGAGGTACCATGTTATGATCTCAAACATTTTGTTTTTTGGACCAGTCTAATATATATATATATATTTTTTTTTTTCTGTTCCTCCTTGATAATGTGAATATATCACGAAAGCGCTCGGACTTTGTGTTTCCTTTTCCTTGTGGTTGTTTGCTTATATATATATATATATATATATATATATATATATATATATATATATAGCCAAAAACGCTTTTCATATCTTTGGTCTTCTGGTCTCTCATCTTATTGGGTTACTTACACTGTAAAAAGTATTAGTACAAAGCTTTAGGGAAATCTGTTGATATTTAAGGATACCCCTATAAACTAGTTGCATTATTCCCTACAGCTGTCACTGCCTATGCCATATGGAAATACTGGCCAGTGGTCTTAGCTACCGCAAGAGGAATTTTCTTGTTCTGAGGACCTTTTTTCAACATAGAATTCTTAAATATGTAATATGAGTAATTATGTAGATCTAAATACTGTATTGCGTATCTTGTATTGCATGCCTGATTTTATTCATATGGTCTTTTCCGTCTTGCGAAAGGCAACTTAAATATTAGAAATATAGATTTGTAGCTAATATAGGTGGCTGCATAAATTTTAAATATCCCCTAGTGGTTGTTGCATGGGAATCAAACAAGTCAGTCATTTGAACAAAGACATTTTTGAAAATCTTTTAAAGATACTTGGGTTTGATTGTTGTTTATAGTCATTCATACACATTCTCTATTCATAGTTTATTTACTGCAAAAATGTGATAAAGCCTTTTATCTATTCTTTTCATGTTTAGACGAACTAAGTGTGTTATGATGGCTACTGCATCCAGAGATACTAGTGCTCCGGTTACCAGATTTGACTTGTTTGGCCTATGCTATCCGAGGAAATCTCAGGAAACATTTAAGCTGCCCTTGAGGAGGCAAGTCTTCTTCCATATGACGATGGAGGAAAAATGAGAGCCGGCGCAGCTTCTTTCATAAACGAAGTCCAGTCCTTCTGGGACAAATTGTGCCTTCCAACTCGCAAGAATTACCACTGCATTGCGAAGCTGGAGGACATTTTCAAGAAGTGAAAAGGTGTGCAAAAAGCTGACCACAAAATCAAATCAATAAGGAGGAAAATTCAAAGAAATGCTAGGAGATTTCTTTGACACCACAAATGAAGATGCCATGCAAATTATCAAAATCCAAGAGCACAAAGAGAGCCAGCCATTGAGAAGGGGACACATTGGTAGCACTGACATCAATGTAGCCACTGCAGAAGATAAGGCAACTGAACGACAAGCACAAGATGAACAACAGAAGCAACATCAAGAGACAGATATATAAAGTCTTGAAGAGACGTTGGAGCTTCAGTCATCAACCATCACCGACAGTAGTGCAGAGGATGACGCTGTGTACAAAGGAGTGGGTTGGAGGTTCTTCCTCACCAAAAAGAGCACGAGCAATGAGATTGTGAGCCTTGAGTTGGCCTCATCTTTTGACAGAACAAAGGTCAGAGATATGAAAACCTGTTATGACTGTCGGCAGCTGCCCAAAGTCTCGGTCATAACCCATCTTCTTTGTCCTTCAGCCGGTTATGTGTTAGAAGGGTAAAAGCACAACATCAACTATTGCAAAAACAATCATGTGATTCTTTGCTCCTGATGTTCCTCTGACTGTGCACTGAGATCGCAAGATGCTACCGGACGTTGTTAGGAAAAAGACAGTGGATAGACTTCCTGTGGTGGTATCTGGAAAGGAAACTGACAAGTTGCTTGGCGTTCCACAGCTCCCTTCTGAAAGAAGAGAAGAGGTAATTGCTGAAGCAGTTGTTATAGCATTGGACAATTGGCAAGTTTCTGATCAGGTACGATACGACTTCCAGCAATGTTGACCATCGGCTGGAGCATGCACATTGACTGAGCAGAAACTCAGAAAGAATTTCCTGTGTCTTGCATGCAGACCCTATATACTCAAGATTGTGGCGTAGAAAGTCTTCAGCAATTGCTATGACCCCTCGAGCGGTACGGAAATCCAATTCTTCAAGCGATTTCAACGAAAATAGAAGTATATTGACCTAGATAGATACGAGATTGCCATGAACGACGAATTGACTGTCAACACCATTCGGACCTCAAAGGATGAGCTGGTGGCATTTGAGAAGGAACTTCTGAGTGCCACTTAGGCAAGAGATGACTACAAAGAATTCTTAGAGCTTTGCAACATCATCTTTGGCATGCTCCAGCTCGTGGAGTACGAGTCATAACTACAGGAGCTCTTCATCGAGCAAGATGGATGGCTAGGTTGATCTACCGATCAAAAATCTGGATTTTCCAATCCCAGTTTTCTTTGACACCCAAAGAGATTACAGGTCTAAGGAACTACAACCTCTTCATCACCCAGGTGTACATGAAGGGCTGGTTTAGTGGCCCACTTGCTACTTCTGCTCCATCCAATGACTTGAAATCCTTGAAACAGATCAAGGCCTAGCAGAGCACTCAGATGATCTCGAAGGCGACAGTCACCGCATTTTTGCGTCACTTGCAGTACCTAAATGAAGAACTAGTGGGGCTGGCCTTCTTCGACGATGACGTCCCTCTGGAAATGGAACGGATCATGGTGGAAGCTCTGAAGGAAGATGGAACCGATGATCCGCCCAATGTATCCATCTCGATCTTGATGACATGATGGACAAAACATTGGATCGATTTGTTACAGAGAACGCTCGAAGCTATTTCGTCATTCTTGAACTTCCAATAGAAATCTTGGGGACTGATCCTCAGAATTGGACCATAATCCAAACTTTTAGGAATCCCAAGAGGTCGCGAAACATCTAAACCTCGCGAACGACTTGACAGAGAGAGGTGTGGTCCTCATTCAGGAAATTAATTGGACTTTGATAAAGCAGAAAGACCACAAACAGTACTTCTTGCAAGTTGTCAAGGACTACAGAGCTCAATTCCCTGATGCCAAAATATCTACTTTCGTGTACACTGCGTTCGCACTTATTAAGCAGATTACATTTTCTCCAATGTTTTCATTAGTTTTTCCCCAATTTCAATGAAATTTGTAGCAAATAATCACTATATATAGCAGCATTGATAGTATTCATTTCGATAAAATATTTTGACAATTAAAATAATTATCTCATTTTATTGAAAAATATGTAAAATATTGTGTTCCGAATTATTAAGCAAGTATTCTATTTACGGATCTAAATGGTGAAAATGGGTAAGAAGAAGGATTTAACACTAACTGAGAAAAGAAAAATAGTCAAGTTACTCGCTGAAAATATAAAATCTATTGAAATTACGAAGCAGTTTGGCAGAGCTTATCGAACTGTAAACAAGTTTGTAGCGGAGGGTGCCAAACTGAGGCAGCGAAGTGATAAAGGAGCTATATGAAAAGTGACAAGGGGGCAGATGTCTGTAATCAAGCGCAAACTGCAAAGCATCCATTGTCCTTAAGTAAAGAGGTTTTTGAGCAGGCTGGCATACATAATGTACCAAGAACATCTCGATGTGGAATCCTCCAAACAATTGGCAAGACGTGTAAACCTACGATTCAGTCACCATTAACACCCAGGTACAAGAAACAGCGTGTTGAATGGGCGCGTCAGTACGTGAAAACAGATTTTAATACAAGGTGGAGGTAGTGTCATGTTTCGGGCAGGATTGATAGGCAATGAAGTAGCTGTCCCATACAGAGTGCCTGATGGTGTAAAAATGAATGCCCAGTCTTACACAAACTTTCTAAAAGAAAACCTCATTCCATGGTAGATACTGACCCTTAGCAATCCATCTTCTTGACCAACCATCAGATCCCTCAAGGGTTGCTCTTCATTCATCGGTTAACAATACAGTATTAAAATCTGTTTTCACGTACTGACGCGCCCATTCAACACGCTGTTTCTTGTACCTGGGTGTTAATGGTGACTGAATCGTAGGTTTACACGTCTTGCCAATTGTTTGGAGGATTCCACATAGAGATGTTCTTGGTACATTATGTATGCCAGCCTGCTCAAAAACCTCTTTACTTGAGGACAATGGATGCTTTGCAATTTGCGCTTGATTACAGATATCTGCCCCCTTGTCACTTTTCTTATAGCTCCTTTATCACTTCGCTGCCTCAGTTTGGCACCCTCCGCTACAAACTTGTTTACAGTTCGATAAGCTCTGCCAAACTGCTTCGCAATTTCAATAGATTTTATATTTTCAGCGAGTAACTTGACTATTTTTCTTTTCTCAGTTAATGTTTAATCCTTCTTCTTACCCATTTTCACCATTTAGATCCGTAAATAGAATACTTGCTTAATAATTCGGAACACAATATTTTACATATTTTTCAATAAAATGAGATAATTATTTTCATTATCAAAATATTTTATCGAAGTGAATACCATCAATGCTGCTATATATAGTGATTATTTGCTACAAATTTCATTGAAGTCGGGGAAAATCTATTGAAAACATTGGAGAAAATGTAATCTGCTTAACAAGCGCGAACGCAGTGTAATAGCCCTAATCAGCGGATGCATTTTTCATTTCGTTTTTGTTTACTGTTGTTAAAACTGAAATGCCGTAATTTTGCATTTTTGTGTACGTCCTACGTCCTGCATAAAATCCTGATAGTGATTTATATTTATGTTTTTATTCTACCAAAAGTAAGCGATAAAAAGAGCCTTATTGGGGCAACTCTAAATATGGTGAGACAGCTGAAATTTTTCGTGTGATTATTTTCATTAATTGTCACAAACTAGCAAGCTGAGGTTTTCAAAATTCCTGAAACCGAAATTACCTGTTATGGAGGACCACCATAATATATATGTATATATGTATATATATATAAGGTTGTAAGGTATATATATATATATATATATATATATATATATATACTGTATATATATATATATATTGTCTGAAGATAATTTTTACCTTGCATGACTGTGGATTGTAGAGAGACTTAAACGGTTTCTATAGTAATTTTAACTCAATCATATATATATATATATTATATATTATATATATATATGATTACAATAGAACAATTTAAAGTCTACATATACAATCCACAGCCATGCAAAGTAAAAATTACCTGCAGACAGTCAATAATCAGTAAGAAAATTGACTTCTAAATAATACGAATATACATTTAAAGTATAGTAAGAAAAAATACTAATATTATTGAGGAACAAAAGACAAAAGCAAAGAGGAAATAGTGTTCACTGTTAGTGCAAAAAAAACAACAACAAACAAAACAAATAGGAAAAAAACCCCAGTCATTATATAATACATTCAACTAAAACAATAAGTTTTAAGCTTAAAAATGTGTGTGTATTATATATATATATATGTACAGGGTGGGCGGAAAGTAGCTCCCTATTTTGGATTGGTAAAAAAATACGTATATTATCCATTTATTTCAGAAGAAATAATATGAAAAGGTAGGCATACATGGTAGGTTTTCTCTAAAATTCAATGTGGGCTCCAACTCTTTCCACCAGCTTCTGGAGCCGCCCAGGAATGGTGTCCACTGACTTTAGCAGGAACTCCGGCGGGATGGAGGACATGACTTCCCGAATTCGGTCCTCCAGTTCTTCCAATGTCCTCGGTTTGGTGCGGTAGACTTCTTCCTTTACCCACCCCCAAAGAAAGAAGTCGCACGGTGTCAAGTCGGGGCTCCTGGCTGGCCATTGATGTGGACCACGACGACCCATCCAACGCCCAGGGAAGTGGGCATCCAGCCACTCACGGACAACAAGAGCGAAGTGCGGAGGGGCGCCATCTTGCATAAATATCAGATCGTCGATGTTCTCCCATGTGCTGACAACCGGCCAGACCTCGTTTCGCAACATAGCAAGGTACCGCTCAGCATTCATGGTGTTGCGCAGAAGGAACGGGCCCACAACCTGATCTGAGGTCATACCAAACCACACCGTTACACTGAACCGATTCTGCCGTTTTTCAGCGGTAACCGTGCGACTTCTTTCTTTGGGGGTGGGTAAAGGAAGAAGTCTACCGCACCAAACCGAGGACATTGGAAGAACTGGAGGACCGAATTCGGGAAGTCATGTCCTCCATCCCGGAGTTCCTGCTAAAGTCAGTGGACGCCATTCCTGGCGGCTCCAGAAGCTGGTGGAAAGAGTTGGAGCCCACATTGAATTTTAGAGAAAACCTACCATGTATGCCTACCTTTTCATATTATTTCTTCTGAAATAAATGGATAATATACGTATTTTTTTACCAATCCAAAATAGGGAGCTACTTTCCGCCCACCCTGTATAATATATATATATATATATATATATATATATACTTTATTTGTAGTGTATACACATATATCTTGTCAAAATGAATTGTAAAGGTTTTTAAGTTTATATTCATAGCGTGGAGAGTATGCATCATAAACTACATCCAATTATTGTATTTATGATTTATGGTTGCCATTCTCGACATAAATAACATGAAAATACTTTTAAAACATACAAATTCTATGGCAGTTAATAAAACACCCATGCACAGAGACAAATTATATATACACATATATATACTATATATATATATATATATATATAAGAAATATGCAGCAATACATTTGTGTGTGTGTGTGTATATATATATATATATATATATATATATATATATATATATATATGATGTAAACCCACCACAAGGAAAAAGAAAAAATTATTCCAAGGCCTTTCGTGTATTCAGCAGACGATATATATATATATATATAAGTTGGGTAAGTGAATTTGTTATACTTAAATATAATCGACTGTATCTTAAACTAACCTAAATCTAATCTAATCTAATCAAACCCAACTAAAAATTCGGAGTCTGTGTTACCCATGTTTGTTTACATCAATTTACCCGTATATGCATATAGAAAATAAATGGACAATCTATTAGCTATATACATACGTACATACACGATGAAATAGATAAGTGTATGGGTAGATAGGTAGGAAGATCGATAGATAGGTAGATAGCCAAGTAGACATTATATCATGCGTTTATTTTATAAAAACAAACATTATTTTATAAATAATTTCATATAGTTTTAAATTATCCTCCTTTAATTTTGTAAATATTTATCTTTTATGACATAAATTTTTATTTATGATTAAGCTAAAATCTTCCCACTCGATCATATTCACACTTTATTTCTCGTCTAAGAATGAGAAGTTTGAAAGGGGGACTTTTCAAAGGAAGCAATTTTCAAATTGAGCCATTCTCATGCCCACTGTATCATTTCCTACTTTCGAAAGTTAGATTTTTCATAGAAAATACCCCTCCAAGGTTTGCAGTTGCATCACGTTCCCTTTTTACCCTTCCCCAAATGGGGAAACTCTTTGCCCAGAGCTGGAATTTCCACTTCGAGCATTCTCATAGACTGGAATGGGAATGACAGTGAGTAGGAAGTAATGCACAGAGACAATCTTGCTTATTAATTATCCAGATATTTGTCTTTCCAACAGGCTCTCTCTTAAGGAAGTGATTTGAATATTAGAGCTATGATATAATCATAAATAAATTTCCTTTAGAACATTTTAAGTGGTATTAGACCTTTAGCTCTACAAATGAGTCGTCTATTTGACAGTTCATAATAAACTTAGCTTTTTAAATGAATTAATAGCAATTTTTAAATGTTTGTTGGACATTTCAGCTGTCTGAGAATGTTGCTTAAATGTTTGGATTATATACAGGCGTGGAAATTAAACATTTGTTTGCGCCTAGACGCATGCGCACTGTGGTTTAATTAAAATATTTTGGAAGTTGTGGCGCAGTTCATTTATTGATCATATTTATATAGGCTATATGGAAAGGAGGAGTAAACAATTATGATATTTATGCATTTATTCCATGTAGGCTTAGATATTGTAAGTGTGTTTCGTACATTTATTAATTTTATTTATTGGGCTAGGCCCAGGCTATTAACATCCTTCAGAATTAAAAACTAGCCTGTGTCCCTGGGCCTAATCATAGACTTAGGCATCTTGGTGTACAGTAAACGGGCCTAACCTAGGTTCAATCTCTAAGTTAGACAGCCTATACTTGAGAAGAGCGCTAATAAAGTAGAAAAGCTAGGCTAGACGAGATAATGTAAATTGTAGGAGGTTATTGATGGGGATACAGAATTAAGTTCAATAAGTAATGAATTTAAACTGAAAGGAAAACTTTTTGATGATAATATTTTGAAGCAATTCTTTACATATAAACTAAAATTTAAATTTAACCCCCTAAAATTTAAATATATCAGCCACTTCGCTGTTAGACACTTTGTTAAACTTTCATTTTGCGTTTCAAGTTAATTTTTCAACTGTTAAAAATTTGGACAATTTGAACATTTAAAATGATAAGCTGAAATGTTGGATCACCTGAAGATCAGGGCCTCCACCTTCATTAGTTAGCCTTATAAGGCTTATAAGGCTAACTAACGAAAATATCACGACTTAACCTAACCAATCGTTAGATCAACTGTACGCCCTTGACGATTGGTTAGGTTAGGTCGTGATATGTTCGTTAGTTAGCCTTATAAGACTAACTAAAGAAGGCTGGGGGCCCTGATCTTCAGGTGATCCGAAATGTTTAACTAAACGTCCACTTAGAGCCTAAAATTAGCTTGCAGGAAAAGAAATATTTAGAAAATTGTAGAAATTTTAACTATAAAACTCTATAAAACTACAAACTGATATAGCCTCCGGCACTTATTCCTTTTCCCCCCGTAATTTCTTTTTTCCCGGTTAGGTCAATTGTACGCCCTTGACAATTGGTTAGGTTAAGTCATGATATTTTCGTTAAAATATTCCACTTATTCCTTTTCATTTTAGCGAAATATCATGACCTAACCTAAACAATTGTCAAGGGCGTACAGTTGACCTAACCGGGAAAAAAGAAATTGCGCGGGGGAAAAGGAATAAGTGCCTATCCTCCTCCTAGTTTTATATATTGTATAATTATTAATACTTAAAAAACACTAATTTTTATTAAAATTAGAAGTATTATTAACGATACAAACAGTTCAAAGTCACGTATAAAATGAATCAAATTACAAGTGAAGAAAATCCTACTCATCAGTAATGGTCCTATTATACTTATAGGCCTATTCACTCGGTCTCTTTTAAAATTGGTATTATATAAATGAGCTTAAGCGCACTCTGCAAATAAATAGATTGAATAGTTCGCTTCTTGAAAAACCCATTCAGAGGAAATTTAGTTAAAAAAAACCAGAATGTATACTTTTAAAGATTAAAGAAACCCTTTTAAATTAGTTTCAATATGCCTTCAATTTATTAATCCTTTAGCGCTCAGTGGTAACTTTACTGGTTTTGTTCTGGTTAATACCATACGATTTTATTCAGTCTCGGAAAAGACCTCTGTGCAGTAGAAGGTTAAAACTACTATTTAAGTACTGTACAGTCAGACTACTTTTAGGTTCAATTGTACTCTCATTTTTGAAGTAGGCACAACGGACAGTATTTAGAATGTGAAGATAGTCCTTTCCATAATCAAAAAGGAAACTGCTATTTACATCACTGCGTATTCTCTTTACATGGTTACTGAAATAAGGTTCTCCACTTAAAAAAACACCTTAAAAATCTTAAAAGATACAATCACCACTTAACGCTGAAATATAATTTAAGGGAACAATTAATTCTTTTATAATTAAAAAAATGAATAACTAAAATAATGATTAACCAAAAAAGTGATTATTATAATGGAAGGGATTATTCGTAACTATATATATATATCTTGACGCATATATTGTATAGGTCAGTGGTCGGCAACCTTTTTCTCACTTGTGGACCCAAAGAAGAATATAGATTATTTTTGGCGACCGTTTAGCGAAAATAATTTGTATATTCTAATTTTGTGTGAATTAAAATATACCCCTTGTCTTTTACGGAACCCAGAAACTCATTCACGGACCCCAGGTTGCGGACCACTGGTATAGATCACTCCTAATTTTTTTTTTTTTTTTTACATTTATATCTTTATTGTTTCAGTAACTGAATACTGAGTATCAAACACTCAAGTTTACTAAATCTCATATAAACAAATTTTACTTTTGTAAACAATATTTTTCTGGAAATTATTAACCTCCAACACTTTTTCAGTTAATAAATTTATTTAAATTAATTAAATTAAATAATTAAATGCTTCAACGTAATTCCAAAACAATAAATAATTAATAATATAAATTTTTTTAACTGATCCTTTTATATCATCTAGAATTACATCAATATTTTTTAAGTTAATTTTTTTAGTTAAAAACTATTGATCCAATTTGGCATACGTTCAGTACAAAAGGGAGACTTGACATTTACCTGAGACTTCATTTATTACGTCTTACACCTCTGTTTTGATAGGTGTCATCAATACAAAGTCATCAGCATATACTTCGTCATTATTCATTTGAGGACCGTCTACACCCAATTTTTAACGAAGACACATCTCTTAGTATCTCATTCGCATAAATATTAAAAAGTAAAAAGGGGAAAAGATATCGCCTTGTCTCACATCATTTTTAATTTGTCATTCATTGCAAACCTAGTTTTTTGTACCATGTTATATGCGTACTGATTTCTATGGATTTTATACGATGAAAATTACAGTTAAAGAATTAATATTTATTTTTTTAGGTTTCTTTTAATCGGTGTATATAATGATATACTCCCTGCGTTTCCCGACCGGAGTGCCATCACAGGTGCCTGCTAAGGGTGTCACGAAATTTTATGAAAATGACAAAAATAACTAATTAAAACTTCAAAAGTCACTGAAGATATGGAAATTTCAAATGAAACAAAACATTCATGATTTATAACAACGTCCATCAGGACTCATTTTTGGGTTATTGGGGTTGAGGTGTTGGAGGGGAGGGCGAAAAGAACTGGATGTTGAATAGTGTGAAACGAAAATCCTTCGGGGTGCCGCGAAAAAGAACGTATGGCACTGGAGTACTTTGAACCAAAAAAGATTAGAAACCACTAATGTATTTACTCTGTTAAACATTTTATATTTTAATCTAAAAGTAAAAGATAAACTGAGGAACTCTTATCTAAATAGTCCCTTTTATTTCTTTGATTTTCAGTAAAGATATCAGCGTAAAAGTGTATTTTCTAAAATCGAAATAACTTGAATTTAATGAAATCTTAGTTTTCAGTATAAGACCAAAATACAGTTCTTGTAGTTTTTGAAAGAATGTCTATTTTAGTTTTGGATAGATAATGAGAAAATGGTGTACTGTTTTTAACTAAAGTGTCTTGCCTTTTGTTAATTTTATTAATTTTTGTTAGTTTTTTGTTAATTTTTAAAAATTTTAAGGAATGTTCCTTGTGTTATTAACGTTGGATTTTATTTTTAAAACTACGTCATATTATGGAGAACTAAATATAATATGACGAATTTGTAAGAATAAAATTTTAAATATAAAAAAAAACAATCAACAAAGCTATATTTAAATTAAACAAAGAATTTGTTTAGATTTTGGACTACAACGAAGTACTGTGCTCGAAGTATCTGTTAAAATTGAACCAAGCAAATGATGTTACTGGAAAATAAATTTGTTAATATTAACTCTTAATCTTTACCCATTATAAAAATTACGCTAGCAATACCCGGGGTAATGGGGGTACACCAGTGCCCGGGGTAGGGTTTAAGGGTTAAACATATATAAGATTATATTTATTTGGAACTGGAATTGATTTCATGTAGGAAATTTGAAAATTATTAATTCCAAGTAAATATAATGTTATATTTGTTTAATCTAAACAAAATTTACTTCAATTAACAATTTTAACACACCTGATCCAGATACCTTTGGAAGGCAGTAATTTATTAGTCTAAAATCCAAATAAATATTTTGTTAAAATATTTCTGGGTGAAGATTCTTTACAAGACTTTAAAAAATAAAGATTTTTTTTTTTTAAACTAAGCAATACATATTTTCTTGAAATATTATTGGAACATTAAGTTCAAAGTAAGGCATCATTTTTTTCTGAGTATATATATATATATATATATATATATATATATATATATATATATATATATTATAGGTTAGCCAGATCGTGTTTCCTACATACACTGGATATAAACCCGGTATACCAGTTGTGGAATTGTATGTAGTTCAGCTACAAGTGTTGTATTGGATCTGACTATAAATGCATTACGAATAAGAAAAAATGAAAAATTTTAATTATTTCAATGGTATCAAGAACATGAAAAAAGTCGATTGTAACTGGGATGTTGATCCTCATCACTATACATAAAACGTTCTAGCATGATCTTTGTTTATTCAGAATGAGTTCGTATCGATTTGCAGTCATATTGATACTATGTTCATTCTTCCTCGAAGGGCGAAGCGATGTACGCGGAATATCTCTCTCAACATCAGTTGCTCACCCTGATTTATGGAACCGATTTCCAGACAAAAAGCAAAATTTAGGAGAATGTGTCTCTTATATTTTTAAATTCTTGTAAAAATCTTTATCCGAGGACTGCAGATTAGTGAAGAATCATGAGGAACAAATATAAATTTGAAATTAAAACCACGTAGAAAAGAATTTTACTATTGGAAACACGTATTTATATTAGCGAATCTGAAAGTCGAAGGTATCCTAAAGTTTTAAAATTAATTGAAATGCAGATTTTGGGTAACCGTCTGAATCTGGAATAAGATTTACAAATGTGTGCTTTATATTTATTATTATTATTATTATTATTATTATTATTATTATTATCGATGGAGAATCTCAAGAACACAAGGTTAAATTTGAGTAGATTTATTGTTAACATCTGCTGATTAATTTTCCTTATATATCAGACGAAAATTAACATATTCCTTACAATATATTCATTCTTTATAGAAACTCTTACGAACAAAAAACAAAACAAAAAATGAACAAATAAACAAGTAGATAAACAAACAAACAAACAAACAAACAAACAAAAAAGCTTATAAATGAGTCAAGATTTAAATATTAAGATTTGAAAATTGTTAATATCAGTGAATTTGTAGATTCGTGGTCAAAAATTCTCGCCAGAAAGGCATAAAATAAACTCTTTTTTTCATTAATATTATTTCTTTTACAGAAGTCAAAATATTTGTACTTTTTTTAAGAACCATTTTGGTGTAAACAAATGTATGTAAATTCTTGGAAGAGATAAAATATTGAAGATTTACAAGAAAGAAGGTTAAGTCAGACTTTCATGACTCCAATATTCGTGTTTCTAGTTTGCGAGGTGAACGAGATTACTTCTTACCAGTTGTCATTCTTACTCCTATTCCCTGTCAGCGAGTGGGAATGCTCAAAGGGAGAATTCCAGATTTGGGAAGGAATTTCCTGATTTAGGAAAAGGTATAATAAAATAGGACTTTGATGCGGTTTTGCAGACAAAAGAAATATTTTCTAGGAAAAGTCTAACTTACAATGGAAAAATCCTTCAGTGTAAATGAGAAAATGAGAAATAATTGATTTGAGAATTGCTTTCTCTGCAATTCCTACCTTAGGAATGTTTATTCTTAAACTGAAGAGTGAAATGCGTGTGATCAACATTGGGAAATGATTGGTAAGCAGTTTATTATATATATATATATATATTATATATATATATATATATATTATAATATATATATATATTAATATATATATGGGATGAATTTCAAACTTGAAACACGATGAAATGAATGAATGATGTAAACTTACAAGGAATAAGAAAAAATATTTCAAGGTCTTTCGTGTATTTAGCAATACACCTCGTCATGGAAACCTCATTCCCTGATGCGGTGTATTGCTGAATACACGAAAAACCTTGGAATATTTTTTTCTTTTTCCTTGTGAGTTTGCATCATATATATATATATATATATATATATATATATATAGGCATAATTTCACAAGTGTCCAAGTTGGTAGAACATTTGTGTAAATTTTTGTTTGTGGACACTTTTTTAACCAGTTGTTGGAACAGGTTATATTTTTCGAATTTCCCCCCGCGTTAGGATTTCATTTAAAAAACTTGAAGTCAAATAAGTCGTCTTTTATGCTTCCTCAGCCTTTACACACCCTTTAATTTGTTTTAGGTTGGGTTATACTACGTTAGGTGGTTAGGTTACCCTAACCTAGCGTGACCTAGCGTGACCTAACCTCAAAAAAGTAGGTCGTACAAGAAAATCCGACTTTTTACAAAGTTCGACCAAAGTGGTAAAAAGGTTTGCTTACTATTATATATATATATAATGATGCAAACCCACAAGGAAAAAGAAAAAATTATTCCAAGGCCTTTCGTGTATTCAGCAATGTATTTCAGCAGCAGTATTCATTCCCTGACGAGGTGTACTGCCGAATACACGAAAGGCCTTAGAATAATTTCTTCTTTTTCCTTGTGGGTTTTCATCATTTATTCATTTCACTTGTTTGAGTTCAAATTAATCCCATATATATATATTTTTTTTTTTTAGTTCAGGAAGAACCGATTCGCCTCTATTTAAAAGGGCATATCTCAGCGGAAAACAAAGAAAAAGTGAGAGGAAAGACAGAGGAAAAAGAAAGGTGGAAGGGACAGTCGAAGTGGAAAAAGACCAAGGATGACAAGGACTGCAGGGTCGAGCCCCATCATCCTTGGTGCTAGGGCCGGGAGGGCGCACGTGAAACCTCCAGGAACAAGCACGTACAAACGAGCACAAAGAGCACTCAAGAGCACGATTTAGAACCCCCTTGCGGGATATATATATATATATATATATATATATATATATATATATATGGTGTCCGAGAAATAATTATGCCAAAATAATTAGTCATATTTTTCTTATTATTAATTGATATATATATGTTACGGCCTTTTTGCGAAATCGGCCGTTTTGCAAAAAGATCTGCCTTTTTACAAAAGGGCCAAAAACCCGGCCTTTTTGCATAATGGCATTAAATGCAAGGCCACTTTCCAAACAGGCCGGCATATTGACCATTTTGCAAAATGACTGGTAATGCTGTCGGCCATTTTGCGAAACGGCAGAACTTTACATTGAACTAGACAGTGAATGGCCGGTTAGGTCAACTGAATGCCCGGTTAGGTCAACTGTCCCCCCTTGACGAATGGCTAGGTTAAGACGTGATATCTTCGTTGTTTAACGAAAACACGCCTTAACCTAACCAATCGTCAAGGGTAGACAGTTGACCTAACCGGGCATTCAGTTACCTATTTGGGCATTCAATAATTTAAATTTCAATAATTTCAATAATTTCAATCAAACTGGATTTAATCTCTTAACTGAAGTTCTGCCTTTTCGCAAAATGGCCGGCTGGATTACAATATATATATATATATATATATATATATATATATATATATATATATATATATATATATATATATATGAAGTTTCTACATCTCCAAACTGTCTACGTTTAGAACACTTCCGCATGATGACTATCATTCGTCGTTGCAGTGCGTATTCAACGGTTGAACTCCATTAAAACATAAGTAAGCTGCTCTTGTGGAATATATCCAATAACCTCTTTGATTGACGGAGTTCTGCTACGTTCACGCTACGTAAGTGTTTTAATATAACCCCATAGATAAAAATCCAAAGGATTAAGTCTGGTGATCGAGATAGCTATGCTATCGGCCCACCACGGCCTATCTAGCGCTGAGGAAAGGTCGCATCTAGAATCTAGAAAGCTGCGAATAGCAACGACATAGTGGGGAGGAGCCCCATGTTATTGAAATATGTTATCGATTCCTGGGAGGTACCTCATTTTTCATTTGCTCGTTCTCCCTCCTCATCTTGTGCGGAACGCTCTTCTACACAAGCGTCGTTCTTTACATTAATGATACTGTGTTGTTTGCATTTAAAATGTATATATGTACGGCATGCGAAGGTGCCCCTCAGGGCATTTGATTCCGCTCGTATGTAGGAGAATTACGACTTTTGATTGATCGAGGTCCTTGGTGTAGTGGATAGCATATCCGACCGGCAATTGGATGATCCCGGGTTCGTTTCCTGGGAGGTACCTCATTTTTCATTTGCTCGTTCTCCCTCCTCATCTTGTGCGGAACGCTCTTCTACACAAGCGTCGTTCTTTACATTAATTATACTGTGTGTTGTTTGCAGTTAAAAAAAAATATATATATACATATAAAATTTTAGTTGTACGAAATATTGTCTGGTAATTTAGCAAGACATATATTTCACTCATTTTTATATATATGTGTTAATTCATCTATCTTAATCTATCAACATTAGTACAATAAACGAAGTAAAGAACTACATCTCGCTTCATATAACTGAGCTGAAAGAAAAGAAGTAAACTGAACGTAAATACGGTGGATATAAATGCGTTCATCTAAACCAGTTTACGTGTTATACCTTAATCATAAATGCTGAAATATCCATAATTGTAAGTATCGTGTACTGTTATTCGATCCAGGGGTTAATAATAGAGTCAACAGAGGAGAACACAGGATGAAGAAATATCAAATTTACAATCTATACGGATAAAATATAGTTGTAAAAACCAAATTTACGATAAACATTTGAAATACGTTGTTTTTAGTAACCAATTAATCCCATTGTATTCGATGTAAGAATAATATATTTAAAAGATGCTATATTTCTTTCCCCCCCCCCGCCCACACGCCCCCCGATTTGTTTTAAGGGCTAAGACACGCAAACTATCGATACAAGCATTTAAGATAGTGGCCACGAGGGATATTTTTTCAAATACTAGCCGGATTCTGTCTGAATGCACACTATTAAAATAGCACAAATATGTATACTTGACTATCCAATCTATAATTAGTGTAAGAATAAAATTATGCTCAAAGGGGAATAGCCTTTTTAAGTACGAGAAATTGGAAATAGGAAAAAGTATATTTTCTTTCTGGAATTATAGCTTAGAAAATCAACCTTTGCTTCGAAGTAAATATAAAAAAAATATGTAAGTTTTTTTTTTTTTGTGTGTGTGTGTGTGTGTGTGTGTGTTTCCAGTCATTAACTAGTTTGAAACTGTAAAAATACCGAGTATTTAA
>JAJOZX010008283.1:95000-135000 GCA_023014485.1 Bathynomus jamesi
TATGATTCCGTGGTCACACTTGCCAAACGCTTTAGCAAAGTCTGTCTAGAGTACATCATAGTTTTCATTACTTTCAAGTGAATCAATAATGTTGTTGTAGTGTTCCATTAGTTGTGATAGGCATGATCTGCCTGACGAAACCCGTGTTGGTTATCATTGAATTTTTTCTGAGTTTCCAAAAAGTCATAGATTTTCTGTCTAACTATTCTTTCAAATATTTTAGTGAGATGAGATGTAAGCGACACTGGCCTATAGTTTTTGGCCTCGGATCGATCTCCTCCTTTATATATTGGGACTATGTTCGCGCTCTTCAGGATGCCCGGTATTTCTCCCGTGTCTAATGATCGTCTCCATATCCAGTATAGGGGCTCAGCGATTGCATTCTTGCAGTTTTTGATCAGTGTGGCATTCCATTTATCCGGTCCTGCCGCTGAGTGTGTTTTTAGTTTCCCTATGGCTTGTGTAATATCATCCGTCGTAAAGTCGAAATCCGTTATACTTTCCCCTTGTGGTTCTTCTTCAAAGAACGCGTTTCTATCGCATATCAATTTGTCAGTTTTTGGGATACTGAAAGATGATTCATACTGAGCTTTTAATATTTCAGATACTTCTGTTAGATCATCAGATAAATCACTGTTCTCATTTTTTAAAGGTCCGATAGTCGCTGGTTTTTCGACTTTCTTTTTGCGAAATTATAGAAGTACTTTGAGTTAGCCTTTATCGCTTCTATAGCGTCATCTTCTCTTTTTCTGTATGCTTCTCGATTTGTTCCTGTATGACGACATCGATACTTTGTAGTTTATCATTTAATATTTTTCTGATGTTATCTTTACAATTACTTAATTTTGCAGTCACTCTTTTTCTCTTTCGGAACAATGCCCTCTTTTGTCTTTCGAACCTGCTTCTCTTTCCTCTTTGTTGTATCTTTGGGACATGTTTTTCCACAATTTCTAACGTCTTCTCCTCTAACGTCATTAGCATCTCTTCCGTTGTCTTGGCCTCGAAAATGGTTTTCCAATCTATTACTTCCATGCTGGATGTCACATCTTCCCAGTTTATAGCTTTGGAGTGAAAATTAAAAATTTCGAATTTGCTTCTTTCTGTTGTGCGTGTTCTTTCCTTTCCTGTTGCCTTTATATTAGTTGTTATTTCAATGATGTTGTGGTCTGATATCATAGTTGGGGATATTTCTACATTATCAATTAGATTACTGTTGTTTGTGAATACCAAATCTAGGCAGTTGTTTTTTCTTGTGTTTTCTGTTATTTCTTGCGTTAACATAAATTCATCAGCTAAAGCTAGTAGCATTTTTACCTGCTCCTGGTCTTCTCGTGTGCCCCCCTTGTCCTGGTGTATACATATATTTTTTCCTATCCTTTTATATTTCATGAATGGGAAATTAAAATCACCACAGAGAAAAATATTTGGGGTTGGAGAGTGTAGATCTTTTACTAAGTTTCTTACCTCTGTAATGGAATCTGAAAATTTTGAGGTTGGCGTGTTTGGGGGTCTGTACATTACAATTAGTACCATATTTAATTTTTCAATTTTTGCTGCTACACATTCTACGTAGTTGTTTGAGGTACTTATAGCCATTTCTGCTATGTGCCTTTCGCGTGTGTAAATAGCACATCCTCCTTTACGTCTCACTGTTCTGTCGGCTCGGAGGATGTTATAGTTGTCAATTTGTATTTCTTTTTTGTCAATACAGGACTCACAATTTTCACAGTTCGCCTGGCAGTCCTTTAGATGAGTTTCCGTGAGGCATGCAAAGTCTGCTCCGGCTTCTTGCATGAGTCCTTTCAGGTATGCAACTTTGTTCGTGGACTGGTTTGATTTAAGGCCCTGTATGTTGGCTAGGATTATTTTTATTTTTTCTCTTTCTTTTTCGCATACAGGTGGTTCCGCTTTGTTTTCCAATGGGGGTGCCGGTTTCGTTGCCTTGTGGTCCTCCGAGAATTTACCTCTTTTTATCTTTGTCGGTACCTGTTGTCCCGATAACGCATGAAGTGCTTTGTTCGTACCTTCTGTCCGGCTCTCGGATTTCTATATTTATATTTGTCAGCTGGTTTTGTAATTGCTGGAGAGTTTTAGCAGCTGAAATGTGTTGGCTGCGTCTAAAAAATTGCCACTCTTCTTTGATGTTCGTTTTTTCTGTTCCCTCGTTGCGTTCCTTTGAGGGTGGTGGTATCGGCATTTTTTTCGTATTTGCAACTCCCATATCTTTCATAAGTGTTGCAGACCGTAAGATGGTGGAACATGCATTTCTTATCAAACTTGCAGTATCCACTTGTGTAATGCATTTTGCATAATGTGGGATGTGCATATATGCATTGCCCATCCCGATATCTGCAGTTTCCTTTCGCGTAGTATTTGCATACGATATTTTCTACGCTTCTGCTTTCTTTCTTATTTTCCAAGTTCTTAGTTTTGGCATTATCATTATTTTTCTTTTGTTTATTTTCTACGTTTTTAGTTATTATCTTTTTATCATTTCGCTCGTTGGACCGTTTGTCTACTTCGCACTTTTACTTATTTCTTTCCTTTCATCTATGTCTTCCTTCCGTATTATATTGTTTATATCGTTATTTGTTATTAAATTGTGTTCGTTATTATGCTGTTATCGTTATTTCGTCTTCTCTCTCATCCACCCTGTTTTTCGTTGGGACCATTCGGACCATGTCCCCATTCTTTCGTTCTTTTCTGCTATCTCCATTTCTTTAAAGACCGCGAAAGAATTTACGTCTGTGTACATGCGCCACATAGAAATTTGATCCCCACGACGTGTTTCGCGTTCGAGACAAGAGTTATTTCCCTATCATTCCAATTCATGCAGTAAAGTCGTTTAATCGTTGGCAAAATCACACTAATCGCGGCTTCCGTTTTTCTAATTGCATTATATATATATATATATATATTATATATATATATATATATATATATATATATATATATATTATATATATATATATATATATATATATATATATATTATATATATATATATACAGGGTCTGTCAAAAAAAACTAAGCCAATTTGAAATCTCTATAAAATGCACAATTTGATAGAGATTTCAAATATTTTTTTACACTAAATAAATAAAAGGCTCATAAATAATCTGTGATAATTTTATAACTTTATTTTAAATATTTTAGGAGTTATGCGGTTATTTCTACAGATTGCGAAAATTTCAGTTTTTCTCATTATGTAATATCTTCTTTTTTCTCTTTTTCAGAATTTGTTTAGATTTAAAATTTTTCCTGAATACCTCTAAATATGCCATTCTCACATGAAGATAAAATAATTATAAAGCATTATAGAGTTGAAAAAGGTTATAGTGCAAGGAAATTACTTTCTGAATTCGATTATAAAGGATGGACTAGATCAGGTTTAGATTACTTATTGAAAACTATCGATGAAACAGGAAGCATTGAAAGGAAGGTTGGTAGTGGGCGACCAAAATCAGTTAGAGTAGATGAAAATATTCAGAAAGTGGAGGAACGTATCCTTAGTCAAGAGGATCGACCTGGTAGCCACATGACACCTGCTCAAATATCAAAAGAGCTAGAAATATCAGAATCAAGCGTAAGAAGGATTATTAAATCTGATCTGCAATTTAAACCATTTAAAAGAGTGCATGGACAAAGATTGTCAGAAGTAAACTGTCAGAAAAGAGTTGAGAAATCCAAACGTATTTTACGTATAATAACTGAAGATAAACTTTCCAAGACATTTTTTACGGATGAAAAACGTTTTTACGGTAGAGCCACCAAGAAACTCACAGAATGACCGGGTTTATTCTGATGTTGCGAAGAAAAATGAAATCCAAGATGAAAGACTGTACGCAACAAGGAGTCACTTTTCTTCTAGCGTCATGGTTTCTGTTGGAGTGTCCAAGTTGGGAAAAACTTCAATATTTTTTATTGAGCCAGGAGTGAAAATTAATGCTCAATATTATTCAAATATCCTGCTTGAGAAAATGCTTCCAGAAATGAGAAACTTGGCTAGTCAAGGTTACTTTATTTTTCAACAAGATGGTGCAACATCACATACTGGTAAAACAACCATCGAATATTTGAACAAGAATGTGCCGTGAATTTCTGGAACCGAATAATTGGCCACCTAACAGCCCTGAGCTAAACCCTGTAGACTACGGAATATGGGAAAACTTGGCAGAGAGAGTGTATAGGAACAGAATAAGGGATGTCAATCATTTGCGTGAGTTGATTATCGCAAAATGGGCAGAGCTCCCCCAAGAGCAAATAAATCGAGCAATAGACGAATTCAGACCAAGATTAAAAAAAGTGATAGAAATGCAAGGGAATCATATTGAACAGTTCTTTTAATTTTATTAAACTAAAAATTATCTACAGTATATCGTAAAAAAAAAAATTTTCATGTTAAGTAGGAGAATCTCACTCTTTAGTTAATTATTAATAAAATTAACAATTCTGAAGATATCGTCATAAAAATTTAAATGATAATAGGTGATTACCTATACTTTATTGTGTAAAAAATTTAACTTAATTAGATAAATGGTTTTGTTTTAATAAAGGTTTGAATTTGGCTTAGTTTTTTTTGACAGACCGTGTATATATATTCTAATACTAATTACTTTTATGCATAATTCTTGTATAATTCCTTAATTATTTTAGCAGTAAAGTTGATGTAACTTATGGGCAACTTTATTTAACGTAACTTTGCCCAGTAACGTTACCCTATGCCAGTGTCTTTAACTCAGTGGGTAAGAAATAATCTTTCCCTATAAGCGAGGTGAAGACACCTGAGGTCGGAGTTTGGACTCCAGGTAATGCTAGTAGTAATTATACAGGAATTAAAGTAATGGGTTGCATTAGCTGACCCGAGCGCTGTGCCAATTTCTGGACCTCTTCACTAATTATTAACATTAACGTTGTATTTTTGTCAGTAACTTTCACGTAACATTTTTATGCGTAACTTTTGCCTAACAAATATGCATTTTAAATAAACAATATTTTCGGAAAAAAATTGAAAACGCAAAAAAAAAAAAAAAACAGTAAATAAGAAATTTAAACATTATAAAACACAATAAACAATAATTGAAAATATATAAAAATAAATAATTAAAACAAAAAAATTTAATAAAATCAAAGTAAGGCATAAGACTAGCGCTCGCCCCTTATATATAAGGGGGGTCCAAAAAACCTTAAACCCCCATTTGCAGCTTACATGTTTACTTATATCGAAATAGTTTTTAGTGATTATAAAAATATATAAAATTCTTTATTTATTGCAGGTATTAAAATTACTCTAGCTGATAAAGTGATAATATAATGGCTTCTCAATTAATTGGTGATTCGGAGAGGCAACGTGTGATAGATCGCATACGAGCAATAACATTTCGGGAAGCTCGTGATGCTGGAGCCACCTTTATAACACGTTCATGGGTTGCCAAAAAGTTGCGAAGAAGTGAAGACTTCGTCAAAAGAAATTGGAATAAAACTTTGGATGAATGTGAAATGGATACAACCAAATCTGGGCGCCCAAATTTGCCACTCTCAGAAAACAAAGGACATCGTTGAAAGCGATACGCGTAAGCGGAAAAACAGCTGTGCTAAACTTTCTAGAGAGATCGAAGTGTTGAGAGGAAAGATCGTTAGTGGTGAGATCATTCGACTGTACCGTCAGAGGCAAGGTTTAAAGCCTTGGCATGAACTTCCAAAGCCAAGAAAAACTCAACTCAACATCGATGACAGAATGTGGTTTGCCCATTATCTTGAAGATTGGGATGTGGATGATTTCATGTATTTAGCTGTCTCCGATGAATTTTTTGTTTACGTAACACGTCGGCCTAACTACCAAAATGATCGAGTGTGGGCCACAACACCAGATGAAATCGATGACAATGAACATTATCGCGAATTATTAAAAAGTCCAGACTGTGTTGGTGTGTTTGTTTTGCTCACTGCAAAGCTCATGTGGGTGCTGAAGCCAAATGGTCAGAGTTGGGATGGACAGTATTTTCGTGATATTATTCTATCCCAGCATTTCATTCCTTTTCTAAGAAACCCAAACAATGTTATGGATGTCGATCAGGTCACACTTCTGCACGATAAGGCACCCTGCTTTAAGGCATTAGCCACTTAACAGTTGCTGCTGAACCATGAGATCGATTTCTTTGGAAATGAAGAATGGCAGGAAATTCTCCTGACCTGAACGTCTGTGAACACATTGGATCAGTTATAAAAGACAAGGTTGAATATCTCTTGTTTCAAGAACCTGCAGCAAATCGATTTTCGAAGGATATAATGACGCAACACATTGAAACTGTTTTAGCAAATCGATTTTCGAAGGATACAATGACGCAACACATTGAAACTGTTTTAGCAAATTTGCGTAACGATCAAGATCTATTCACGTCACTTTTGGCAAGCTACCCAAAGCGAATTCAGGCTGTCTTGGAAGCCAATGGCGGGAACACCAAGTTTTAATTGTTTCTCGTTAAATGCAGGATTAAATTCTCTTTTGTAAGGTATGTTTAGTTTTACTGTACCTCTAATGGTTTAGGCCATGGGCGGGGGGCTAATGTTTATTGGAGTCCCGTATATACAGTGTGTGTGTGTGTGTGTGTGTGTGTATATATATAGTTAAGCGACATTGGTCTGGGTAGTAGTTGGATGGGAGACAGTCCTCTGCGCCCAGATTATGTAGCGACTCGTGCCCCAATTAAAAAAAATATATATATGTATATATGAAAATTATTTCACGAAAGTAACACGTGAAAAATATTTATGATGGTTTATGATGGTTTTATGATGGTTTATGATGGTTTTATTCATCATATATATATATATATATATATATATATACAAAATAATTATTACTTTCAATTGGGTTAAATTGAAGTGATTGAGTTCAAATTAACAACAACATAAATTGTAAAATTGGGATCTTTGAGTATCGAGATTTAATGAAAATGAAACGATGATCAACGTAAAATAAACGGAATAAGGATAGACGAAAATACAGGCTTCTCTATACGGAGGGTTTGCGATTGCGGCTACTTGTTATTTTTGGTCCAGTTTGTGTAAAGCAAGCCTAAGGTAGTATGAAAGTGGCTGTGAGTAATAAAGGTAAATTTGTGCTGCTTTGGAGAGGAAACACAAACTTACGGCGTATCTTGCTCCTGAAGAATCATGCGTCTGGACTGATAATAACTGGAGGTGTCTACAATACAAACTAACGAAAATTGCTTAAAAAGGAATATGGATTTGGATGTCTTTTGAACGGGACTAACGCGGAGCATTGTTGCTTTCAGTAGTGATGAACTACGTACGGAAGCCTCGTCAGTACAGTAACCCCTGTTTGCTTGGCAATGCTGCTACAAGCTGCTCGTACCATGAGGTACTGTGAGGTATTGAAAAACTCATGATCTTCACTTGCCCCACAAACACCTTTAAATGGGAGACCCAAAATGGGTGCACACACATTTCTACATTACTGTACAGGCTTTACAGCCACACCTACACTTTTCCTCCTAAGTATATATATTGTAATGTATATGGTGGTAAATTTTGACTTGGTCCGCAATTGATATGGATCGTGACTTATTTTTGGTTGGATGGATACCGTAATGAAATTGACTGGATCCTTTGGATCTGATATATTTGCATGTCGGTTATAAATAGATATAGAGTGTAACATATTTGTGGATAGTAGTCTATTATGACTTGATCCTCTGGATCCAGAGATTCTATCTTTAGTTTTAAATCGATAATTAATTAGTTTTAAATTGATAATTATTTAGTTTCGTAAAAATTGGTCGTTGCCAATTTACAGGCAATTTTTACATAAATTTCTTATGTTCTTGTGGTTCGGAACCCACGTAAAATTGTAGGTCCCCTCCGCCACCACGGAGGACATACACAATACACAATTACGAACACAGTTAGGTAGGCCAGCCATGAGTGGATCCTAGGGTCTTTGTTGGTCTGAAACGTTGTAACATTATAACATTAAATGGGCGTATGGGGGAATGATACTTTATGTGAAAAAATTTTTAACTTTTCATCTCACTTCCATTTAAGCTGTACTTACAAATGTCTTAAATATTGAGTGATTAAAAATAATAATAGCTATATAATATTATATATATTTATATATATATATATATATATATATATATATATATATATATATATATATAATATATATATATATATATATTATTATATAATTATATATATATAATTATATTATATATTATATATATACTATATATATTATTTATATATATATTATATATATATATATCTATATATATATATATATTATATATATTATTATATTTATATATATATTATATATATTATATATATTATATATATTAATATATATGTATTATATATATATTATATTATATATTTTTATTTATATATATATATTAATAATGTATTAATAATATTTGTCATATGGACTATAATCTGCCAATAAACCTTTTCATTTTCATTTTCATTTTCATTACTGTACAAATAGCGTTGAAAATTAAAACACATTTTATCCCAACTTTTGCATGAACGACCTTTTTTCAGGCTGCATATGTTTTCTCTGCGATTTACCTCTGGACAGTTTTAGAAATTTAAATTTAACAAGTTAGGTGTAATATTATTGCATTATAAACCCGCGTGTCAGGGTTAAAAAGCGCCAAGTCGACATAGATATACACATAGGTAACGTGGCGCTTTTTAATCCTGACACGCGGGAACTGCCTGAGGTTAAAAACAAAAATTACAATTCAAAACTTTACTTATGAGTCAGGAAATATATTTTACGAAGGAATCCTTTAAAACTGAGGAAAGTTATACATTACTAAATGTAATAGTAATACATCACATATCCCCAAACTTAAGTTAAGGGAACATACTTAAATAGGTGTATTAATTCAGACTTACATTTATAAGTAACCAAATTTCAATTTGTATCTCTCCCTTTATGCTTAATCAGTTCAACTCTATCAAAAACTTTTATATATAATTTGATAAGCGTTTTTGTGATAAAACAATGTTTATAAGTGCAAAAAACTTCACTTTTTTCTACGTGAAGGTCAAAATATGAAAATAAAAACCCACTCTAATAGACAGAGTTTATTTCCACGACAGTTTCGACGCCCACTGGCATCCTCCTCGGGTGGATACAGTGGGCGTCGAACTGTCGTGGAAATAAACTCTGTCTATTAGAGTGGGTTTTTATTTTAATGTTTATAAGGCATATCATAATCAACTATGCCTTAAATTAACTTTAAATCCTCATCAGGATAGTGTTTTTAAATAGTTGCAGTGTGGCGGCCTCCATGGTAATCCTACATGACACTTTTTTCCATGATGTATCAAAGTTTCATTGCTTTTACTGTATTCCTTCAAGAGGGGTGTCTCATTTTATCCATTTGGGGGTCAGATTAATCCCATGATTCCTCTCGTGTCATTTGATGTATATTTCATTTTTATGTAATTATTTTCATGAATTTTACCTTATTTCAGAGATTTATTTCATACACACCCACCATGTTCATAGATTACTTTAATAAATTTTGATAAAAAATGTAAATAAAGACAATACTTGATGATCGTGAAGTTATAAACATGCTAGAACCACTATCAGAATCACTACCACTTCCATACCCACTACTACTACTACCAGAATCTCTACCATTAGGATGATTTTTTTTTATCTTTGTATCATATTTTGTACCATTAGTCAAAACATTGACAGAAACTTTGGTGCTCTTCCAATATGTGCTCTACCGCCAAACTGTGATCTACCATATTCCAATACGTGCTCTACCGTGAAACTAGCCTTATAAGGCTAACTAACGAAAATATCATGACTTAACCTAACCAATCGTTAGGTCAACTATACGCCCTTGACGATTGGTTAGGTTAAGTCGTGATATTTTCGTTAGTTAGCCTTATAAGGCTAACTAACGTACCTGCTGCTAATCCGAATAATCTAAGGTAGATCACGTATTGGAATGTACATTTTAAGGTAGAGCACATATTGGAAGAGCACCGAAACTTTTTATATCATCATTTGGTAAGATATTAGGCCTGAGGGGTCATACAGACCCCATGGTTCCAACAACGTAAATAAATTGAAGGTTCCTCACGAGGGTTAAACCATCCTTGTATCTCCTCGTGCAAACTGTGAGTTGTCTTAAACCAAACAGACGACAAAACAGCTGAAAACATTCTTCGTTTATAAAAAAATCATGCTCTTCAATAAATATTCAAAACAGTTGTCATACATTCTTTTAAGCCTTCTCATTATTGTCGTCTTACGCCTGGCACCTAATTAGTAACGTATATTTACTTACAAAAGATAAGCGTGAAAACATATTTACAATTACCTTGTTTTAATTAGAATCACAGTTTTATAACACACTATACTATGTATATTATGTATATTATGCATAATATACTATGTATATTATGCATTATGAAAGCTACGGAACATTATAGATTATATTTATGTGTAAAGAATGCATATAACCTTTATTACGTTAAAAACGTTCGCCATGGTTACGCAATTAAGAGGAACAAAAAGAAAAAGTTACGGAACGAAATAACGGAAAAGCTGAAAAAGTTACGCTAATGTCGCACAACGAATTCATTGTTACACACAAGTTACGTTTAAATGTGTAGTTGATGTGCAACTTGTATGTAAAATTTGTAAGGAATATATAGAATATATATTATATATATATATATATATATATATCAGGCCCTCTCAGAGGTTGAGAGAGGCCCGGGCCACTTCCAGCTTTTGAGGCCCATAGGTAAACCCAATTATTACTTTCACTGCAAAATATTATATTCAAACCTGAAAGTTTCTAAATTTAAGGCCCCCCTTAAGCTTGAGGCCCAGGCCAAATGGCCCTACTACCCCCCCCCCCACTCTGATAGGCCCTGTATATGTATATATCCTATATACTGTACATCCTAAATGAACATTGATTTCAAGTTGATTAATCACAGCGGCAAATTTTGTTTACATGGGTTTAAGTATCCTTAGTTTCAATGTAGATCTCAAGTGACGCTATCAACTTTGAATGAACACTGATAAAAGTGTAGTAGATTGATGTTATATCAACTTACTGACTTTAAGAATGAATCCTAAGAAAGTTTTGATGTCTTATATATATTATATATATATATATATATATATATATATATATATATATATATATATATATATATATAAAGGTGCAACGCGCAAAGAAAGATTCACTACATTTGAAACATGTAGTTAAAAAGTACTTTCGCAGGATCCGGTATGACCTCATCAGTCGTAAAATAAGAAAGAGCCTGGAACATACTTCTATTTTAAGTCTCAGGAAGTGAGGTTAGTTCCCGAGAAAAACTAATTTTATTTAATTTCGACTTACGAAGTATAGATAATTAATAGCTCTAAGTAAGTATCTACTTACCTATTTAATTAATTAACTAACTATAGCTACGTAACGATGATATAAACTTTAAAATTCTTCATTAATGATGAAACATTAAATTTATTGCAAGCCGAAGATAAAGCTCGTACACACTCGTGGTTTTCTCTAAAAGAGGAGAACATGCATAAGAAAATCGTCACAAACATGCTATTCGACAAAACATTCAACATTAATTAGTTTTCTGAGTCATGGACAGTCAGGTTCGTTCAACTAATCGCTTGAACTAAACTGAAGTTTGACATGTTACCAAAGTGTGGTGTTGTATGCACGAGTTCTTGTATGCAAGCTTTAGTAGTGTGATTTACAAAAGTACCAATCTGTCATTGTAATCAAGTTTGTTCAGATAACCAAATTTGTGTTTGTAACCCCTTCTGTCCAGATAACCAAACTTGTGCTCATAACCCAGTCTCTCCAGATAACCACTTCTGTACAAATAACCAACTTTATCTAGATAAATGATCCTGCCCAGATAAACAAGTCTGCCCCAATAATCAAATCTATCCAGGTAACCAGGTCTGTCCGAATAACCAAATTTGTCTACATAACCGAGTTTATCCAGAAAATCAAGTTTGTTCAGATAATCAAGATTGCCCAGGTAATCTTGCCACAAGCCAGAATCGATCGTGTGCATTATGGTACGCAAGATGACCTTCAATCATAAAGCAAAAGCAATAGAGTTATTAAACTTAATGAGATATTAGAACACATTAAATGAGGACGTAATTCGAGACAACTTTTTATGCTGTTTTGATGCTTTGTTAACACCCACAGACACCCACACCCACACACACACACACACACACACACACACATACATATATATATATATATATATATATATATATATATATAGAGAGAGAGAGGAGAGAGAGAGAGAGAGAGAGAGAGAGAGAGAGATACGCGTTACATTTCGTTTTTAGAATGTAAACTGTACAGATGTTACAAATTCTATTTGACAATAATTCATATTTTTACATATACAATTAAAAATGTAATATTTATATTCCAATAAAATTATCCGTTTAATTAATTTCTGACAGGTTATTTGCCATGTATTGATACAGGGCGATCTAATTTATTAGGGTGTTGTTAATATTAACAAAGATTCTAGATCCTCGCGAGAGTTATGTAGATAAACGAAGCATATTCATTATAGAAAATTACATACGTTTCACATAGAACGAAACAATGTTACTTAGGTTTTACAAAGAAAGAATTTATTGTATAAATAAAATTGCGAAGCCACAACTCAAAATTGCAGTCAGCTCTAATTTTAGTACATACTTTCGGCCTACTTTAAGTAACACGCACAAAAATAGAATTCAGTTGTACTCTTTTGGCACCTAAGCTATATCTACTTTATTTCTATTATTTTGTATATAAACATATATAGATATAAAGTATATCTATATACTATATATATCTATATATCTATATACACTATATCTATATAAGTTTATACATAAAATAATGGATGTACTCTTCGTATCAGGAGTACAATTAAACAAAAATTATACATGTGTTACTTAAAAGTACTCTGAAAGTACAAAATTTTGAATGTTTTGAAAAAAAAAAAAATTCCATTAATTAAATTTCATTCGTTTTAAGAAATACTAAATAAGAACATGTAGGGGACGGTGGGGTAAGACGGACCCATGGGGTGAGATGGAACCCCCCCCTCTAAACCCAAGCAGAAAGGGCGAGGTTCAGATATTGGTTGCTAGATGTCCTTCACGTCACCGAACAGAAGCATGACACAAAAGAAAAAAGCAAAGCAAGCGAAAGCTGGGCCATCCTGGGCTCATGACAGTGACAGTGAGGATGGAGATTCAACCATGTGCTTGTATTGCAATGACACGTTTGGTAATTCTGTGCGAGGGGAAGGGTGGGTTTGTTGCGCCATTTGCAACAGATGGGCACATGAGGAATGTGCAGGGGCAGATGATGATGAGGAAGAGGTTTTTGTGTGTGAGTTGTGCCAGTAAGGATGGACCCCTGGGGTCCATCTTACCCCGTGATTCGTTTTTGGTACAATAAAAATATTGATTTGGTAAAATCTCGTGTTTCAGTCTTTTCCTCTAAAAACCGTGACCAGGGTGTGGACTTTAAATATAACACCCCAAAGCACCACCACAACCCCTAAAAAAAACCAAAATTATATAAATGTGGTTTCTAGACTCATTTTTGTGTTAAGTAGTCCGTCTTACCCAACCTTCCCCTACTACATTCAAGCAATATCGGAAGTGTGCTTGCAAAACCATCCATTGTTCCTCAAACTCCCGTCTATAGAAACTTACAAGGACTTCATAAATCATGATGGCTTGAACTAGGGTACACAAACAGTTTATTCAATTCGAACTCACGACTTGGAAAATCCTTTTGGAAATATACCAAATATTGAGGATCTTAATCGAATCATCAAATAATTTGGGGCTTATTGAATTCTGTAATAAATCAAGTTAAGAAATTTCGAAGGTTGAGGAAAGGGGACCGCTGTAATAAATTGTGTGTCACCTTGATTTGAAGGTATAATGGAACTGTTTCAACACATGTTGCGGGCAAATTTATATAATTTTGAAATTTAATTAAATCAGTTAAGAAGACACTGATTGGCGAGTAGACTTGTGCCCTATTGTGCCCTACATACACACACACACACACACACACACACTATATATATATATATACTTATTCACTATACAGGGTGAGTCAAAAGTCTGGAAACATAGGAACTCTGCTTTTCAATGCAAATATACAATTTTATTTTCTGTGGAACGAACAGTTAAACATACTTTTATTAGCGATAACAAAAGGTGCAAAACGACGAAATTCAAAACGACGAATATCGAGGTATACCTATGTTTATTTGCATTGAAAAGCATAGTTCCTATGTTTCCAGTCTTTTGATTCACCCTGTATATAATAGCAGTTATTACAAACATTTTAAGTTAGTATTATTTGTGTATATACGTTTAAAAATAATGATGGTCAAGCATAAAATTTAAGCATTACTTGTGACAGGAAATGTAAAATTTGAATTCTAAATTCTAAATTTGAAATTTAAAAAGAATGAAAGTACATTTTGGGGGAGTTAACAAAGAAAGAGAGAGAGAGAGAGAAACCTTGACAAGATTAAATGAGCACCCTTGTAACAGAAGTAAAATTTACTAATGGCTCATAACATTCACAAAATAGGAAAAGCACTTAGTATGAAAATAGCCTTTTCACAGGGATTATGAAAAGGCAGGTACGTCTTAGCAAACAGACAGTGAGTGTTTATGTAAATGGCATGGTAAGGATTTTGCTAAAGTTCAAGTGAAGTTCCCTTTAGAGCTGTCAAAGATGTGGGAGGAGGTCTTCGTTTTTGCATTCAAAGATCAAGGTGTTCCAAGCATTTTAATTGATAGTATTCTTAGGGAAGAGCTTTCGCGTTCCCAAACGGAGAATCTACAATCTTGTAATTTTGTTTCTGTGGTGATTAACTTGGGAGGTGTAACGAAAATCACCTCCTCTCCGGCAGTAAGTGTATTGACATGCAAAACGCTCTCTTGGAACAATGAAAGAAAGTGATTTCCGATAAAAGATATGTATTTAGCAAAATATAATGTGTCGTTCTACGAATACCAGATCAGTCTTTCCAGCGTATCAACTCGCCGCTCATGTCGCTACACTGCACCCTGCAAGCGAAATTGCGGAAATGCTTTGATTTGCTTTTCCATACCGATTTTCGTCTACTGAAGTAAATTCTTTAAAAAGAAACAGTTCCGAGAAGAAAAACAAAAACGAAATACCAAAGGTCTGTGTATCATTTATTTGACACACGCTAATATTCCCATTTTAAACATTAGCGGCTGTAAACAATGATTTTTCGAGAGGAGCCACGCGGTCATCGTAAAACAGTTTGTTCAAATTACTCAAATTACAATGATATATTCGTTACGACAGACTGACGTCATTTGTAGTGTCTATCTACAACCTTACAACCTCCCTGTATGCGTGATTGCAATGGACCTCACATGGCTCTTCGAGACTGTCCCATATCGATAACCTCTGATGATCGGTTCGATAATTCATTCGCTTCTCCCTTATTTGTCGATCGGAAAGGTGAAATGATGATTCGAATTACGAGTTGTAAATCCAATTAAGATTTTGAGTTTTCTCACTTAGACGAAACTCACGAAACGAAGTTACGTTTAATTAATATTTAAAAACGTTTCCGAAGTATTTGGAAAAAGTTTCCGAAACGACAGATTTCTCTCGAGGCAATTCATCATCATTGTCCGATCACGCGGCCATCATCGGTCAAAAAAAATCGTATGTTTATTTTTTTCCAACCCAAACAAAGGTAGGCCTTACACCAAAACCATTATTTGTATATATATATATATATATATATATATATATATATATATATATATATATATATATATGTTGACCTTTTAGCTAAGTATGAGCTTATCTATTGAATTTCCTTCAAAAAAAAGTTGGTTGCACAATTTTCATATCAGTTTTCTCACTCCATTTACACACATACATATATACATACATGCGTACACACATATATTCATACGTACATATATACATTCACACATACAGAGAGAGAGAGAGAGAGAGAAATAAAGTAAAAATTCGAATTTTTAACAGCTGACTCCTTGTTATATCCTGTAATCAATATGTTTGTTGCACAATATGTTTTATGTAGCCCAAAACATCACACACACACACACACACACACACAAATAATATATATATATATAAAATGTAATATAATGTAAAATATCAAAGAATTTGAGGAAAATATTAAAAAAATTAAATGCATTTACTTACAAAATTATTTAATACTTTGTGTGTCCAGCTTTAAATTGAATGACTTGAATGGTTCGTTTTGGGTATTTTTCTACAAGGTTTCGACATCTCTCGGTAGGAATTTCAACCCATTTTTCTGAAGAAAATTGTTGCCATTCATTCAGATTCGAAGGGTTTCTCTTACGGACAGATTTTTTTTCAAATCAAGCCATAAATTCTCGATTAAACTAAAATATGGGCTTTAATTGGGCTACTCTAGAAGCTTGAAATTTTTTGGTTAAAGCCACTTCATGATGCTCTTACTTTTATATTTTGGATCATTATCTTGTTGCAGTACCCATTAGCGATCCATTGGCAACTCCCGAATGAAGGCAATACATTTTCTTCTAAAATTTCCTGATATTTCTTCGAATTCCTGGACCAAGAGCAACAAAGCATCCCCCAAAGAAGCAAACTATGACTACAATGTTTAACCGTAGGAAGGATGTTTTTTCCTCGAATGCAGTATTTGATTTTCGTCAAACATACCATTGCTCGTTGTTCCGAAAGAATCCAATTTTGGTATTGTCTATCCAGAGAACTTTCTTTCAAAATGCAAGTCCATCATTTTGATGATCCTTGGCGTACTTTAAACGAGCTTCTTTGTGCGCCTTTTGTAGCAAAGGTTTTCTTCGTGCAACTCTTCCACGCAGACTATTCTTTCTCAGTGTACGACGTACAGTCGAGGCCCTCTACTTTCTAAGATCGATGCCCATCCCTCTAGTAGACAGTTTTAATTCTAATTTTAATTTTAATTCTTTCAATCTGTCTAGCTGTACGTTCTGAAAACTTGCAAGGTCGTCCATACCTTCATACGTAGAGTTTCGATTGTTCCAAAACCTCTCCATTTCTTTATAACTGCGACAGACGTCGTAAATAGAATTTGAAATTCTTCTCCTATCTCCTTATAACTCTTTATAGACTCGTGTGCAGCAATAACAGACCTCTTAAACTCTGTAGACAGCTCTTTACCACGACGACCCGTTACTTACTAATGGCTTGTACAGTGATCCGTCTTCCATGAAGATTCACAGAGAAAATTCTACAATTCAGAATTGCCAACAGTCTCTAATCAATACATAGCCAATACGGATAAAAAAATTTGAAATTCTTGAAGCCAAAGGTGGACACACAAATTATCAAATACTTTTGTAAATAAATGTACGAAAACTTTTGCATTTTTACTTTTTTATTTCTCTTAAATTCTTTGATGTTTTACCTTTATATGTTGGAGTTAAACTAAGTTTTTTTTATATGTTAATTTTTTCCAAGTCAACGGTAAACTTTCCATAACTCTCCTATACATGGTACAAAAGATAAGGACGAAATAACTAAAATATTTCCTTGTACGAATACTTATGAACGCCACTGTATGTATATGTGCGTTACATGAAGAAAATCTAATTTCTTGATGCCGACGTTCGGCTTTATGAACGTATATGAATTTTAGATTTCAAACTACATTTCAAATTTTCACTGAAGATGATTAACCTAACCTAACCTAGCGCAACCTAACCAGGCATAATGTAACCTAACCAATCCCACATTAACCTAACCTAGCGTAACCTAATCTAACCCAACTTAACCTAACCTGACTAAATTAAAACTAACTTTTTAGTATCGACATTATGCATGTTGACACTGTACAGATCGACTTTGTTTCGCTACCCATATATATATATATATATATATATATATATATATGTAAAGAACGACGCTTGTATAGAAGAACGTTCCGCACAAAATGAGGAGGAAGAACGAACAAATGAAAAATGAGGTAACCACCCGGGAATCGCACCCGGGATCTTCCGATTGCCGGTCAGATATGCTAACCACTACACCATGGGCCTCGATTGATCAGAAGCCGTAATTCTCCTACATATGTGCGACATGCGGGAGGTGCCCCCTCAGGGCATTGGTTTCTGCTCGTATGTAGGAGAATTACGACTTCTGATCAATCGAGGCCCATGGTGTAGTGGTTAGCATATCTGACCGGCAATCGGAAGATCCCGGGTTCGATTCCCGGGTGGTTACCTCATTTTTAATTTGTTCGTTCTTCCTCCTCATCTTGTGCGGAACGTTCTTCTATACAAGCGTCGTTCTTTACATTAATTATACTGTGTGTTGTTTGCAGTTAAAAAAAAAATAATAAATATATATATATATATATATATATATATATATATATATATACAGGGTGTTTGAAAACTTTCTGTACAAATTGTAATGGGGGATAGGCAACACCAAGACAAACCCTTTTTAGCCTGTGGATTTGCGTGCGCCCACACGTGAGAATTGTGCATGTTAAACACCCTCACGTGTGAAACAGGCCTCATCTGAGAACAGCACATAAGCCGGAAAATTAGACTGCACCGCTGTCTGCTGCAGAAACCAGCGTGCGAATTCCACACGAAGAGGGTAATCCCGAGGTTGTAATGCCTGGACTCTCTGACGATGAAACGGATGTAACTGCTGCTCGTGCAACACTCTCCAGACCAGGTCGTGGTTCACACCGAGGATACGTGCAACACCTCGCGTGCTTGCGCTTGGATTGTCCTCAAATCGCCGTAGGATTTCTTCTTCCATGTCAGGAGTGCGCACGTTTCTCTCCCGACCAGTGTCATGCATGTTTGCATGGAATGTTCCAGTTTCTCGCAGTCGCCGATGCAAATGCGCAAACGTTTGGTGGTTTGGCACACGTCTGTTTGGGAAGCGCTGTCGGTACAACCTCACAGCAGCTCTTCCGTTTCCATTGGCAGCCCCATACACCATATGCATGTCAGCCATCTCAGCAGTCATGAAGCGTTCCATGTTACGCGTACTACGTCCAATTTAAGAATGCCCGCGGCAAGCGCGAGTCTAGCCCACTTCACCTTTTAGTCAATTGCAGCGGCGCCCTCTCGCGCCGAATGGTGACGTCAGCGGACATGCACTCATAGACGAAAAGGGTTTGTCTTGGTGTTGCCTATCCCCCATTACAATTTGTACAGAAAGTTTTCAAACACCCTGTGTGTATATATATATATATATTATATATATATATATAATTATATATATATATATATATATTATATAATATATATATATATATATATATATATATATATATATATAAGTAGCTTATTCAAAGACATTTAAAGAAAGCCATTTTGACTGCATACTTCAGTTGTATTATCATATTTATCGAAAATGAACATAGATATTTATTACATCATGGCATAATGATGTAATAACTTTATATCTCTTGTTATTTTAGCTTCTCTTATTACTTTGACTTGAAAATGAACAACAGTTTATGGTCGAAATGTTATCCTTTCAATTCAATTTTTAATGAATTGTTATTTTCTTTATATTGTGGAATAATATTTATGATTTTTATATTTTATAATGTGGAATATTTAAAATATTTGGCCATATTTAGCCATATTATGATAGGAATTTAGATGTGTAGATTTACTTATTTAGGTAGACAATACGACAATAAATATAAATGGCTTGCATTTTCTCTCTCTCTCTCTCTCTCTCTCTCTCTCTCTCTCTCTCTCTCTCTCTCTCTCTCTTGTCTATTTATCTATGTAACTATCTCACTTTCTCCTTTATATATATATATATATATATATTCATGAATAATTCAATGTGTATTAATATGTAATAAAAATTGGTGAAAGAGTAAGCTATAATAAATTGGGCATCTTGATACCTAATTTCTAGCACGGAGGAAGACCCAAGAAAGCACTTTCTAATGCATGAACATTTTCGAAAGGGGATGTTAATCATAAGCTTCCCTTGATGTTAAGAGAGAGAAGAATGTTAAAAAAACATCTGTAATCTCTAATCAACCAAATATTAATAATTAGGTCGTGTTATACCGTAGTTTTTATAGTATTTCATTTGGGTACGAAATATCTTACCAGAGTTAGTTACGGGCAAGAGTATTTGGGTTTATCTACTTAAATGGGTTTACAGATGTTTTTAGGGTATTAATTCTTATACGACACATTAATTTGAGTCTTTTCGTGATATGCCTAGGAATTATTTATATTTTTAATATTTTAGTGTTAAAAAACCTTCAGGTTTTATTTGATAAGGTAATAAAGTTAATATTCACTGGGTTCCATCAGAAAGTGTGTTTTATAGTGTTTATATATATATATATATATATATATATATATATATATATATATATATATATATATATATATATATATATATGCAGTAAAATCACAGAATAACACGTGATCTTATTAATAAGCAAACAACCACAGGGAAAACGAAAAAGAAACACGAAATCCAAGCGCTTTCGTGATATATTCACATCTTCAGGGAAAAACAAGGGAAAAACTTGTTTTTCCTGAAGATGTGAATATATCACGAAAGCGCTCGGATTTCGTGTTTCTTTTTCCTTTTCCCTGTGGTTGTTTGCTTATACTGTATATAGATACATAGATAGATAGATAGATAGATAGATAGATAGAATTTAATGGTACTTATTGGTCAAGTATTACATATGCATCTACGGCTTAAAAACCTTTAGAGTATTTAGTTAAGAATAACATATTAATTTTAACGTTATATTTGCATAGCTTCGGAAAAAAGTTCCACTAGAAACCTAAAATATATAAAAAGCACAAAAATTAATAATTAGCAATATTGTCGTTATTTTATATTTTATTAATTTCGGTGAAAATAATATTTTAAAAATAGAACCCAGTTGTTACTAATTAATAATTTTTTATGATTTTTTGGGATTTCATGTTTTATGCGAATTTTTTCCGAAAATGTACATGAGTGTAGGGTCACACACACACACACACACACACACACACACACACACACTCCCAAACCCTACCCTTTTGCACAATCAAAAAGTACATACAGGATTTTATGGGACAAAATGGTAGAATGCATGTATTCTACATGCCGATATATGTAACCTAACCTGATACATGCCAGCAGAATTGTATGCACGATTTTCTTTGTCTTAGATACATTAGATACTAATTAGATACTTGTAATCTAGAATACCGGAATGTTATATAAATTTTTTAACTATTCTAAGTTTTATTTCTTTAATAATACAAACAAAAATTGAATGATTTATTGCAATGGTATTTTCAACCAGTTCAATAAGAGTTATAAGAATTCGTTACGTAGATTGCGCATGCGCTGTTTCGGTCAAACATGCAATAATATGAAGGTTAGAAGCGATGGATAGAGGCTTGTAGACTGCAGATTATAATAATTTGGAAACCAGTTCGACCTCTCTTTTCTTTATGATGAATTTACAAACGGTTAAAACTGGAAAATGCTTCTTGGTTCGCTATTTTTGTGTTTATGATACGATTTTTCTTTGATAACAATTATTTGTATCATTCCGTTATTTTCATTTGTAATTAATGGAGTTTATTTACCGACAGTTTAAGAGCTTCTCTTTTGTCTGACTTTTCGATCTGTTCTATTATTTTCTCAAACACACACACACACACACTCACACACACACACACACACACATGTGCGCAACTCCGCATAAGCGAGGTATCGACTTTTTTAACTCCATATATCTAAAAATCTAATTAATGAAAGCCAATTTAATCTACCTTCACCTTTTAGTGACATCGAACTGAGAAGGACGTGATAAGCGTTTCGTTCGCAACTGAGGGTTCGAAGGGTGTTTTTCCTGTTAAGTCATTAAATAGTGAGGTACTCGCTAATCTAGCCTAACCTAACCTTTCCAAATCTTAATTAACTTAACCTATCCAAACCTTAATTAACCTAACCTAGCGTAATTTAACCTAATCAGGACCAACACATCTTTTTTTCTGACAACACCAAAAATGTCTAGTTTTTCTTTTTATATAAAATTGAATGTTCCGCGGTTCGTTCGCAACTGAGGGTTCGAAGGGTGTTTACCCAACGACATCTATGAATTATCACACACTCACACACCTTCCTATACAGACACAAACACGCACACACACACGCACACACACGTACGTACGTTATCAGACGATTTTGAAGCTCATTATCTACTAAAAGCGAAAGTATATGTAAATGTTTTGGGAATCTCGACTTAAAGCCGATTTGTTTATTATGGATATAATTATCAGCTTTGTTGCTTAAAAAATGTGACAAACATTATTAAAATGTTTAGTGAAATAATGAAAGTTGGCATGGCAAAGAGCTTTTTTTATGTCGTACCAACTGTTCTTGTTACTCCGACAGATAATTTTATTGACTTGTTAGTTAAGTTAGGTTAGGTATATATATATATATATATATATATATATATATATATATATATATATATATATATATATAATGTAGCTTATTTTACATTAGGTCAAGTATATTTAGAGCAAATTAAGTTATATTAGATTAGATTGGTAACGTTGAATGTTAGTTTGGCCAAACTATATTTAGTAAAAGAATTAATTAAGCATAGGCTTTAAAACAATGTTTATATATAGAGTATATATATAGTGTTAAAATATTAACTTATTGTTGAAGAGCTTTTGTTATTTTAAGTAGATTCATGCTAAGTTATAATATAAACGTTACGTATGACTGATTTTCCAAGCCATGAGAACACCAAGAAGAAACCAAAAATGAAAATAGAAAATAGAAAAGATACTTACATCTTTGGTATCTGAATTTTGTCTCCCTCACTGTGCCTCGAGAAATCATGCCAAGATCTGGCGTTGGATGCTGAGGGGGCTACAGGAGAGTTCCTTTGAGTCCCAGGGGATGACCCTTGAACTCCGACGGACCTCAGGTCTGTGTTGATGATTGTAGGTTGACTTATATCCTCGTAAGAGGCAAAGCTTTGCTGTTGGAGAAGAAGAGAAAAACGTCAATGAAATAGATGTAATGTATCATTATTCCGCACTTAAATGTAATAATAATAATAATAATAATAGTTTTATTCTCTCAGTATTTCGGTATATTAAAATACATCAGATGTAAATAAGTTTATAATAAACTTTTCTTTTGTTTTATTTATTACTTTTGCGTGAATACATAATTTAAAGTATCGCTTAAAGATACAAAATCAAGATTGAGGATATAATATCACAATTTAATAATAGAATGCAAGCATATATTCTCCTATTTAATCATTGAATATATATATATATATATATACAGGGTGGGTAAAAAAGTAACCCTTAGAGGTAAACTGTCATATTAAAAAAAAGTAAGGGGACTAGAGCTCCCAAATTTTATAGATGCTTACCTTAGTATGTCGTTCGTCTTAATTCAGAAGTTGCTCGATGTGTCCCCCTTCCTGCTCAACGCAGGCCTCCAAACGTGGACGCCACTGATCAGTACACCTGTTTACATATCGTTCAGACACCTTCTCTCAGCCGAGCAGAATTCTTTCGCGTAGTTCATCTATGTATCTTACATTGGTACCAGCGATGTAAATTTTGGACTTCAGGGCTTTCCAAACACCATAATCTAGTGGTGAAAGATCGGGGCTACTAGCCGGCCACATATTGGGTTCGATAAAAGCTGGTGTTTCGTTCTCAAGGAATGTGACAGTTTGGCGTGCCCTGTGAGCAGGGGCTCCATCTTGTTGGAAAGTATATATTTCAACATTAATTCGTCGAATATCAGTTGGATAGAGTGAAAGATATACTTTCCAACAAGATGGAGCCCCTGCTCACAGAGCACGCCAAACTGTCACATTCCTTGAGAACGAAACACCCGATTTTATCGAACTCAATAAGTGGCCGGCTAGTAGCCCCGATCTTTCATCACTCGATTATGGTGTTTGGGAAGCCCTGAAGTCCAAAGTTTACATCCCTGGTACCAATGTAAGATACATAGATGCACTACGCGAAAGAATTCTGCTCGGCTGGGAGAAGGTGTTTCAATGATATGTAAACAGGTGTATTGAACAACGGCGTCCACGTTTGGAGGCCTGCGTTGAGCAGGAAGGGGGACACATCGAGCAACTTCTGAATTAAGACGAACAACATACTAAGGTAAGTATCTATGAAGTTTGGGAGCTCTAGTCCCCTTACGTCTTTTAATATGACAGTTTACCTCTAAGGGGTCACTTTTTTTACCCACTATATATATATATATATATATATATATATATATATATTATATATATATATATATATATATATGAACAATAAAACCACGAACGAAAGGCAACACAGAGTGGTGCTCAAGCGCTTTCGTCTAATGACATCCTCAGGAACACTGAAGTAAATAAAGAGTTCAAGACTATATATAGGTTACAAATATATATTATATATATATAGAAATAAAAATTGTGGAAGGAGCATACAAATTTGTAAGGAAAACTACCAATTTTAGCACTTTGCCCAAATTCAACACAAGATCAAATGGATTGTTTACAACCAATTTTATAGATAATGCCTGAATGATATATAGGTCACAAAAAAAAACAAAAAATAAAAATAAAAATAAATTGAAAAACAAAAATTGTAAGAGGAGCATACAAATTTATAAGGTAAAATTACCAAAGGTTTAGCACTCTGCCCTTCTTGTCTAAATCCGTTCTGATCGAATTCAAAACAACGGGATCGAGTTGAAAAAGCCCTTTGCTCATGTTAAAGTTATTTGTAAGTTGAATAACAGCAGACTCAAGAATATTTCTATTAACAATGTTGCTAGAGACAAAACTGAAGCATTATTCCAATCAATAAAATGGGATAACTCTGAAAAATGGACAAAAAGGGCGCTGGACGACTGTCCCGTTCTAACGGAATATTGATGCTGTTTTACATGCGTGTGCAAATCCTTTCCCATCTGACCAATGTAAAAGGAATCACATTGTTTACAACCAATTTTATAGATAATGCCTGAATTATTGGTAGGGCTATTTTTTACTATGATATTTTTCACAATATTGTTATATGAAAATACTACATTAATGTCCAAAAGTTCAAGTACATTAGCAATGCCTAAAAAGCCCGGGAAAAATGGAAGTACTAAAATATTCTTTGACAAAGTGCGAGTGTTATTATTCACACGATAGAAGGTTCGTTTTGCCTTGTTAAGACAAGATTCCATAAACACAGGTGGGTAGCACATATCACTTCCAATACCGTTGATTTTTTCCAATTCGGCATCGATGTATTCCGGACTGGTGATCCTAAGAGCGCGGAGAAACATTGAAGAAAATATGGCCTTCTTAATGGGGGTGTCATGTCCAGAGTAAAACTGTACGTAGGACAAATTGTTTTTTTTTTTCCGATAGATACTAAACTTAAAACCTGGGCTTCCCCTATGTACACGCACATCCAAAAACGGGATTGAGTTGTCTTGTTCCACTTCTAAAGTAAACTTAATGGAGGGGACTTGATCATTTTACTGAAGGAGGAAGTCATCCAGGTTGCGATTCATGGGCCAGATACACAAAATATTGTCGACGTACCGCAACCATGGGATGCCAACCCCCAGGATTCTCGGAATGTAAGTAATTTCGAAAAACTCCATATAAATATTGGAGAGGAGGGGCGACAAGGGGTTGCCCATGGCCATCCCAAAAATCTGTTGATAATACTCGCTATTGAAAGTGAATTTACAGTCTTTGATGCAAAGCTTAATAAGTTCAAAAACGATGTGTGCAGGTAGTGGCAGGTCGTATTTATGTAATTCTCGGGAGAGAAAGTCAAGCATATCGTCAATCGGCACTTTTGTAAACAATGAACAAACGTCAAAACTGATCAATCGCTCGTTGGTTTCAGTGCGTACATTATTCAATTTTTCAGTGAGATCCATGGAATTTTTTACATGTGAATCAGAGATAGTTCCGAGAATGGGGGACAAGACTTTGACAAGCCATTTGGAGAGTTTATAGGTAATAGAGCCCACCGAGCTAATAATAGGGCGCATAGGGTTGCCAGGTTTGTGGGTTTTAATAAGACCGTAAAGATAGGGAAGAGAAGGTGAAGTGGACATGAAAAGCGGAATTAAGTCCTTATGATATTTGCGAATGCGTTTCAAGCCACTATTGAATGATTTGATGACGTCATCCTGCGAGTTCTTCCTAAGTTTTCTGTATGTGGCGGGGTCCTGGAGCAGCTCGTTCATCTTTCTAATGTAGTGTGTGCTACCCACCTGCGTTTCTGGAATCTTGTCTTTACAAGGCAAAACGAACCTTCTATCGTGTGAGTAATAACACTCGCACTTTGTCAAAGAATATTTTAGTACTTCCATTTTTCCCGGGCTTTTTAGGCATTGCTAATGTACTTAAACTTTTGGACATTAATGTAGTATTTTCATATAACAATATTGTGAAAAATATCAGTAAAAAATAGCCCTACCAATAATTCAGGCATTATCTATAAAATTGGTTGTAAACAATGTGATTCCTTTTACATTGGTCAGACGGGAAAGGATTTGCACACGCGTGTAAAACAGCATCAATATTCCGTTAGAACGGGACAATCGCCCAGCGCCCTTTTTGTCCATTTGTCAGAGTTATCCCATTGTATTGATTGGAATAATGCTTCAGTTTTGTTTCACTCTAGCAACATTGTTAATAGAAATATTCTTGAGTCTGCTATTATTTAACTTACAAATAACTTTAACATGAGCAAAGGTCTTTTTCAACTCGATCCCATTGTTTTGAATTCGATCAGAACGGATTTAGACAAGAAGGGCAGAGTGCTAAACCTTTGGTAATTTTCCCTTATAAATTTGTATGCTCCTCTTACAATTTTTATTTTTCAATTTATTTTTATTTTTATTTTTATTTTTTATTTTTTTTGTGACCTATATATCATTCAGGCATTATCTATAAAATTGGTTGTAAACAATCCATTTGATATTGTGTTGAATTTGGGCAAAGTGCTAAAATTGGTAGTTTTCCTTACAAATTTGTGCTCCTCCCACAATTTTTATTTCTATATTTACTATATATATATATTTTTTTTTGTAACCTATATATAGTCTTGAACTCTTTATTTACTTCAGTGTTCCTGAGGATGTCATTAGACATCATAAATATTTTTCAAGTGTTACTTTCGTGAAATAATTTTCATATATATACACACACTCGTAGATAGATAGATAACGTACATAACATATACAATATATATAATATATATAGATATATAGGATATATATATTATCCCATACGGATTCCTATAGTCAAAGTACTTTATACATCTTTGTCTGTTAAAGATAGTCGATAGTAAATAAAATTTGAAGAAGAAAGAAGTTTAATGTAAGTCAAATAAGACCAGGAAAGTCTGATACCAATTTGTTTTGAGGATGGAAGAGATTCAATGTTGGACACGCTGAGAATAATAAATAGTTCATTTCCTTATTAATATTTTTAACTAGATTATTTTGAGTTCATATATGTTGTCTTTATATGGATATACGATATAAGAGAAAGTATAAGAGAGAGAGAGAGAGAGAGAGAGAGGAGAGAGAGAGAGAGAGAGAGAGAGAGAGAGAGAGAGAGAGAGAGAGAATTTTATACAAAGCATTAATTCCTGCGAACAATGATTTACGTGCGATATGTGGTTGTGGGTATACGTACACTATTTATGTATGCATATTGGTGTAGGCAAATGGGTATAACTGGGTATAAGTGAAGTTGAGCGTGTGATAATTCATATGTAGTGGGGTAATTTTTTGTGGGATAATATTTTTGATACCTCATGACATTAAAAATTTATATTAAAAAATACAGAAACACTTTTAGGCCTACTCTCGGAAAAAGTTATATTAGTCCTGATTATTTTAGGTTACGCTAGGAAAGATTAAGTAAGATTTGGTTAGGTTAGGTTAGGCTAAACTAGCTAGTACCTCACTGTTTAATGACTAGAAAAAAAAAACACTCTTCGAGCCCCCAATTGCCCGAAACGTACACACCCATTCTGGCTCGATAACACTTGGGTTAGGTTAGATTAAATTTCGATACCTCGTTCATGCGGAGATATATATATATATATATATATATATATATCAGGTCATCCCGTAAGTAATGTCGTTTTTTACGATAGATTAAGTTTAAACTAGTCCTACTCGGTATAAGCATAAATTTTCCGAAGGTTATATCTAAGAGGAGATCTATCGTGTTTCGCTACATACTTTACAGACCTTGACCAGTGAAGACGTGTGTTTTGCTTTATGTGAACCCCTCATAAACATGGCGGTATCAGAAGAGTATATCAGGCATGTAATGCTTTACGAGTTCAAAAAGGGAATAGTGCTACTGAAGCAACGCGAAACATTCAGGACGTTTATGGCAACGATATTCTGCATGTGAGGAAATGTCAAAGATGGTTTCAAAAGTTTAGGAATGGTGACTGCTGTTTGACAGATGCAGCACGCTCTGGACGCACTGCTGAGTTTGATGATGACCTGTTGTTAGCCGCACTTGAAGAAGACTGTTCAACAACTGTCGAAGAATTGGCCCAGAAACTCAATTCATCCCCGTCCACCATCCATCGACATTTGCAACAACTCGGGAAAATGCCTAAGTTAGGAAAATGGGTGCCACATGAACTATCGGTCGACAATCTGAGGGTGCGGGTAAACATTAGCACAGCTCTTCATTCCCGTGAACTCCAACATCCGTTTTTGCACCGTTTAGTGACTGGTGATGAAAAGTGGATACTGTACCAGAATGTTAAGCGCCGTCGACAGTGGGTTTGTGCCGGAGAACCAGCGACACCACAGCCAAAACCAAATCTTCACCCTCGGAAGGTGTTGCTTAGTGTTTAGTGGGATAAAGGTGGTGTAATACACTTTGAAACCTTTCCACACAACCAAACAATCACCGCTCAAGTCTATTGTCAACAACTGGATCGATTGAACACTGCACTAAAAGAAAAGAGACCTTCTTTGGTTAATCGGAAAGGAATCGTGTTCCACCACGACAACGCACGTCCTCATACCGCTCGGATCACTTCTGCAAAAATTGAGGAGCTTGGGTAGGAAAAACTTCCACATCCTCCATATTCTCCAGACCTTGCGCCTTCAGATTATCATCTCTTCAGGAGTCCGCAAAACTACCTTGACGAGAAACAGTATACTTCTTTAGATAACCTGCACACCAGTCTTTGTACGATTTTTGCCTCAAAACCGCCTGAATTTCATAAACATGGCATTGAAAAGCTTGTAGGACGTTGGCAGAGTGTCATTGATTCCGATGGAAAATATATACTAGATTAAAAAGTTTCACTTGAATTTTTTTTTTGTCCTTCAAATGCCGATCTAAAAAACGACATTACTTATGGGATGACCTGATATATATATATATATATATATAATATATATATATATATATATATATATATATATAATATATATATCACAACAAAGTATACGAAGCTATAATTGCAAATATAATATAAATCCTAATCTTTTTCCTTTGGATTGAGAAGACCTTTTCAAAGCGAAACGACCCTCGCAAAAATGCCAAGTGACGCTATACAAATGAGTGAAATAAATGCAATTCATTAACATATATGAAAGCTACATTTATTCAATTCGTTGTGGTCAAATATAGAGGTTTTTTAAGTTCAGAATGCAATAGATTACGTTAAGCATAATATATGTTTGATTAATAAATCTATAATATTATTTTGACTCGTGTGTGTGTGTGTGTGTGTGTGTGTGTGTGTGTGTGTGTGTGTACATATATATATATAAACGCGGGCAACACTAAATGAGAGTTTAAGGTCCCTAGCACCTTTATGCATCCCTATCAATTCGCGATTCTATTAGCGAACTTAATCTCATTTGATATATATATATATAAGTGGAGAGCGCAAGAAATAATTCTCTACTTCACCATGCCAACTCGAGAGAAAGGACAACAAGCCTGATTTCAGTGAAATGAAGAATTATCGCATGGACGTGAAATGTGTGTGTGTGTGTGTGTGTGTGTGTGTGTGTGTGTGTAAAGTTCTTATTTAATGATTGCAATGGTCTATTAATAATAAATCAGTGGTTGGTTTTAGAAAGTTATTAATTATAACAAATTAAGGAGGCAAATTTCATTACCTTAATTACTGATTTTAAAGGTCTTCAGTAACAATTAAGTGGTATTTTAATACCGCATCGTAAATTTTAATTTCTTTGTATTAATTAACAGATAAAATTTAAAAAAATAGAAGTAAAATTCCATTAAGATTTCGTGCACGCAAAAATTTTTCAAAAAATAAAAAAAATTTGATTTCTCTCTTGAAATATTGGTCATTAGTTGAATTTTTTTTTTTTTTTTTTTTTTTTTTTTTTTTTAGTTTTTAAGCATTTCAATTATCAAAACGAGAAACTACCTCAGTACAAATGTTTACTTACATGTACGTTAGTATTAAATCTTCCGAGTTACTGATTTTAATTCTGTTTTATCGCTATTTGGCCTAATCATAAGACCAAAGTACATGATATATCGACACCGTGGAAGATGCTGAACTCCCACATTGGGGCGAATATAAATAGGCAAGCGTTTATCAAGGTATCTTATCTTCTTCTTAATCGAAAGAAGCATAGAAATTGAAGATACATATCGTCAGAGTTATTGCGGGTATATTGAAAATTTATCACAAGACTTTTGCCAAACGGTCGTATTTAAATTTATTTTCGTCTTGTGTGTTATTATTCTACTCGTGTTTAGCCTTTCTGTAAGGAAACATAGATGCTGTGGTATTGCAGAAGGTCCCACACCAGTACCCCTTTATTATTTTTTGGGATTAATGTATACAGTAAGGAAAGGGGTATGTTTAGTTGTATATATGTACTTTGTGTAGTGGTGTATGTACAGTTTCGGAAAAAAATTCCCCTAGAAACATGAAATTTGTGAAAGCATAAAAAATTACTAATTACTAAATGACTGGGTTTTGTTTACGAAACTTTATCACTGTCGCCAAAAAAAATAAAATACCCAAAGAAAAAAAACGTGTTTTACCAATAAGTAATTTTTCATGCTTTTTATAAATTATTTTCTAGGCGAGTTTTTGGTCATTTTCGTTTTGAGTTTAGTGAGTAAATTTGTACAACAACTTGATAAGAAGCTTATATCAACAAGAACAACAATTCTTCCATAACCCGACATCTTCTAAGTTCTATGAGCATTTTGGGCATTGAAAGTAAATGTATAATTTAATTTTAAACTTTAGAATTTAATATATAATTAATTTTCAAAATACAGTATTCACTGTAGGAAAGAAATAATGCTGTCTGACCATGAAACCATTGCTTCTTGTTCTTTGGAAATGCTTAGAATTTTTTTTTAAACTAAACCCTTAGGTACTCGTATCATTTGAATTCTAACTTCTACACATATTTTACATTAATAATTACATTCCAACATCCATCCATTGCAAAGACAAACAAAATATACAGTAATTATATATTATACAGATCATAACCTTCCGTCAATACTAAAAATTAAATTAAAAATAATTACAATTTTTAAAATTGAAAATTCTCTAATGTCATTTTGCCAGATCCCAAAAATCGTACTGAGCTCTCAAATAATTCAACCCAGCGGAAAAATTCTTGGAGGGGGGAGAAAAAAAAAAAGATCTTTCAGAGTCTCCTCCCAAAACCTTATTATGGATCCCAAACTCCCAAAAAACCTTTTTTTCCCTATACAAACATAATATATTTTAATAAGGAAAGCCAACAAACGAAGAACGATCCTGTTTCCTGCGTACAATTGACCGCTTTCACGAGCATTTTCAATGCCAGGGAAACTTTAAGATGAAGTTATCAAGTTTATATATGTTCGTTCTTCCGATAAATGCAGAAAAAGAAAAATTACAATGAAAAATTTTGAGTTCACGTCCAAACCAATTATTTTCTTCGGAGTTTTGAATGCAGTGTGTGTGTGTGTGTGTGTGTGTGTGTGTGTGTGTGTATATATATATATATATATATATATATATATATATATATATATATATATATATTTATATACGCACTTCACCTAACCTAATGATACTATTTTTAACTAATTAATATAAAATATATGATCGCACATCCACTATAATTGAAGGCGAGGTAAAATTTTCCTCAAATAAAAAAATGTAAAATATGAACTTCTTTGTTTTCACCTTCAGCTGATTATGAGCGAAACTAGGCGATATACTAGACATAATTATACATTCTGATGTATAGAAGCCATTAATTATGTAGAACCTTCATATAGGATGAAAATAATGATGTCGGCATTTCTTTTTGAGAGAGAGAAAATCTTAGTTAGATCTGGTGGATGTTACGTGCGTTGTTTTTAGGTCTTTTAGAAGTTGTTGTCTGGTTGTAGTTCTTCGATAGGGAACGCTTATATATATTTGAGAATTTCAAATTTGTTTTAATAACACCAATTATATTTAAACTTTTATGTGTATTTAGTGATATATAATAACTAAGATTTTTGTTATTCTTTCCGAGTGTTATCAATGATGAAAAATGTTAATTTTAAAATAAATTAATATGCAATGAAAAGCCTACAGTCAAGTTTTATTAAAACACACACACACACACACACACACACACAGAATGGTGCTCAAGCGCTTTCGTCTAATGACATCCTCAGGAACACTGAAATAAATAACAAGTTCGAGACTATATATAGGCCACCAAAAAAAAAAAATAAATAAAAATAAAAATAAAATAGAAAAATAAAAATTGTAGGAGGAGCATACAAATTTACAAGGAAAACTACCAGAGTTTTAGCACTTTGCCCCTCTTGTCTAAATCCGTTCTGAACGAACTCAAAACAACAGGATCAAGCGAAAAAGAACCTGTCTAATGTTAAAATTATTTGTAAGTTGAATAATGGCAGACTCAAGAATATTTCTATTAACAATGTTGCTTGAGTGAAACAAAATTGAAGCAGTATTCCAATCAATATAGTGGGATAACTCTGACAAATGGACGAAAAGGATACTGGACGACTGTCCCGTTCTAACGGAATATTAATACTGTTTTACATGTGTGTGTGCAAATTCTTTCCAGTCTGTCCAATGTAAAAGGAATCATATTGTTTACAACCAATTTTATAGATAATGCCTGAATTATTGGTAGGGCTATTTTTTACTATGATATTTTCACAATATTGCCATATGAAAATACTGCATTAATATTCAAAAATTTAAGTACATTAGCAATGCCTAAAAAGCCTGGGAAAAATGGAAGTACTAAAATATTCTTCGACAAAGTGCGAGTGTTATTATTCACACGATAAAAGGTTCGTTTTGCCTTGTTAAGACAAGATTCCTAAAAAGCAGATGGGTACCACAAATCACTTCCAATACTGTTGAATTTTTTCTAATTCGGCATCCATGTATTCCGGACTGGTGATCCTAAGAGCGTGGAGAAACATTGAAGAAAATATGGCTTTTTTGATGGGGGTCATGTCTGGAGTAAAAGTGTGCGTAGGACAAATTGTTTGTTTTTTCCGATAAATACTAAACTTAAAACCTGGGCTTTCCCTATGTACACGCACATCCAAAAACGGGATTGAGTTGTTTTGTTCCACTTTTAAAGTAAACTTAATGGAGGGGACTTGATTATTTAACTGGAGAAGGAAGTCATCCAGGTCATGCTTCATAGGCCAGATACACAAAATATCGTCGACGTACCGCAACCATGGGATGCCAACCCCCAGGATTCTCGGAATGTAAGTAATTTCGAAAAACGCCATATAAATATTGGAGAGGAGGGGCGACAAGGGATTACCCATGGCCATCCCAAAAACCTGTTGATAATACTCGCTTTTGAAAGTGAATTTACAGTCTTTGATGCAAAGTTTAATGAGTTCCAAAACGATGTGTGCAGGTAGTGGCAGGTCATACTTATCTAATTCTCGGGAGAGAAAGTGAAGCCTATCGTCAGTCGGCACTTTTATAAACAATGAACAAATGTAACAAAACTGATCAATCTATCGTTGGTTTCAGTGCGTATATTATTCATTTTTTAAGTACGATCCATGGAATTTTTTACATGTGAATCAGAGATAGTTCCGAGAATGGGAGACAAGACTTTGACAAGCCATTTGCAGAGTTTATAGGTAATAGAACCCACGGAGCTAATAATAGGGCGCATAGGGTTGCCAGGTTTGTGGGTTTTAATAAGACCGTAAAGGTGGGGAAGAGAAGGTGAAGTGGGCATGAAAAGTGGAATTAAATCCTTATGATCTTTGCGAATGCGTTTCAAGCCACTATTGAATGAGTTGATGACATCATCCTGCGGGTTGTTCCTAAGCTTTCTGTATGTGGCGGGATCCTGGAGAAGCTCGTTCATCTTTCTAATGTATTCCACTTTATTCATAATAACTATGGTGTTAGCCTTGTCTGCTTTAATAATATGGAGCTCACCATCGTTTTTTAATTGTAAGAGGCTATTGCGAAAACGTTTAGGAAACTTTACAAATTTGCTTTACAAATTTGTTATAGTCTTGCTTGTTTTGAAAAACAGTGTAACCTTCCTCAGGCTTTGGTTAACATAGTTAAAGGCCTGCGAATAGTACTTATGAGGAAAACTTTCCGAAACGTAGCATTGCTAATGTACTTAAACTTTTGAATATTAATTAATGCAGTATTTTCATATGACAATATTGTGAAAAATATCATAGTAAAAAATAGCCCTACCAATAATTCAGGAACTGTCTACAAAATTGGTTGTAAACAATGTGATTCCTTTTACATTGGACAGACGGGAAAAGATTTGCACACACGTGTAAAACAGCATCAATATTCCGTTAGAACGGAACAGTCGTCCAGTGTCCTTTTCATCCATTTGTTACAGTTATCCCACTGTATTGATTGGAATAATGCTTCAATTTTGTTTTACTCAAACAACATTGTTAATAGAAATATTCTTGAGTCTGCCATTATTCAACTTACAAATAATTTTAACATTAGACAGGGTCTTTTTTCGCTTGATCCTGTTGCTTTGAATTCGTTCAGAACAGATTTGTATGCCCCTCCTACAATTTTTATTTTTATTTTATTTTTATATTTTATTTTTATTTTTTTGTGACCTATACAGGGTGTCCCCAAAAAAACTATATACTCTTTATAGCATCATATATTTTATAATTTAAAAAAAACAACAATATATTGTTATAGCAATTGCCAACGAAAGGTAAATTAGTAATCTAAGTGATCAAAATGTTATAGCGAGTTGTTTGCATATAAAATTTAATTAACTACGCCAAGTGCTCAAAATGTTCTCCGGCGGCATGAATGCACTTTTGAATGAGTCGACTAACTGATTCGCAGACATGGATTAATGTGGATGCTGTGATGGTCCCGCACTTTTCCCTAATTGCATCCTTAAGGTGTTCGAGTGTTGCGGGTCTTGTACCATAAACTGCATCCTTCAGGTAGCCCCACAAGTAAAAATCAAGTGGAGTCAAGTCCGGTGAACGTGGAGGATACTCAACGCTTCCTCTTCGTCCTATCCAACAAGCGGGGGCTCCATCTTGTTGAAAGTAAAAGTCGTCGTTTCCAAACAACTTCCGAACTGCAGGTATAATTTCTGTCCGCAGCATGTCGAGATATGCGGCACCGGTAACTGTCCCATTAAAGAAAAATGGTCCAACCAAACCACTGGATGATAAACCACACCATGCTGTTAATCCTGGTAAATTAATATGTTTATCCACATAAACGTGTGGATTATCAAGTGACCAGTACCTGCAGTTGTGTCGATTTACTGTGCCATTCAGCTTGAAGGTAGCTTCATCAGACCACACGATTTTGTTGGCAAACTGTACGTCTTCGGCTTCCATTGACTGAAACCATTCACAAAATTCGAGTCTGCGATCAGGGTCATCTTCAGTTATGGCGTGTAACAGACTTGGAATGTAGCTTTTCCATTTTGCCGATTTAAAATCCGGTGAACACCTGATTTGCTGATTCCGGTCTCACGGGCGCATTGCCTAACTGATTTCTGTGGTGATCGATTAAATTTTTGCAACACTAAAACGGAGTTTTCATCACTCGCACTTGATTTGCGTAGTCCAGATCTTCGCTTGTGCATATCTTGAGCAGATCCCTCTGCCTCAACCTTGTCACGGATGCTTGTAATGGCGAGACGTGTCGGTGGCTTTGTACCAAATTCCCGGATCCATTGCCGCTGGACTTCGGACACATTCTCAAATTTCCAATACCATTTCAGAACACTTTTTCGTTGCTCCAGTGTCAAACGTTTACGCAACATGGGTTCTTTTGCTGAAATGAATAAAGTTGAATGCTGTAGAGTTTGTATCGTGGAATGAGTGCGTAGGCTAAGTCCGAAGGAAGCTAGTGAGTGACTAGACTACGTTCGGTCCATAGGCTTCGCCAATACAAGGCCTTTGATAAAACAAGGCCAGGCTTAGTCGACGCATTCAAAAGTGCATTCATGCCGCCGGAGAACATTTTGAGCACTTGGCGTAAATTAAATTTTATATGCAAACAACTCGCTATAACATTTTGATCACTTAGATTACTAATTTACCTTTCATTGGCAATTGCTATAACAATATATTGTTTTTGTTTTTTTTAATTATAAAATATATGATGCTATAAAGAGTATATAGTTTTGGGACACCCTGTATATAGTCTCGAACTTGTTATTTATTTCAGTGTTCCTGAGGATGTCATTAGATGAAAGCTTGAACACCATTCTGTGTTTCCTTTTTCCTTCGTGGTTATTTTCATCATAAATATTATTCATAAATATTATTCACGTGTTACTTTCGTGAAATAATTTTCATGTGTATATATATATATATATATATATATATATATTATATATATTTTAACTGCAAACAACACACAGTATAACTAATGACTGGTCGGATATGTTAACCACTACACCAAAGACTACGATTAGTCAGTACTCGTAATTCTCCTACATACGAGCGGAACCAAATGCCCTGAGGGGGCACCTTCGCATGCCGTACATATATACATTTTAACTGCAAACAACACACAGTATAACTAATGTAAAGAACGCCGCTTGTGTACTGTAGAAGAGCGTTCCGCACAAGATGAGGAGCGAGAACGAGCAAATGAAAAATGAGGTACCTCTCAGGAATCGAACCCGGGGTCATCCAATTGCCGGTCCGAAATGTTAACCACTACACCAAGGACCCCGATTAATCAGTACTCGTAATTCTCCCCCTCAGGGCATTTGATTCCGCTCGTATGTAGGAGAATTACGAGTACTGACTAATCGGGGTCTTTGGTGTAATGCCTGTAATGGTTAACATATCCGACCGGCAATTGGATGATACCGGGTTCGATTCCTGGGAGGTACCTCATTTTTCATTTGCTCATTCTCCCTCCTCAGCTTGTGCGGAACGCTCTTCTGCACAAGCGTCGTTCTTTACATTATATATATATATATATATATATATAATAGATAGATAGATATTATAACACGCATGGTTTTTGAACAATACAAAATTACTCCTAACCAGGATTTGAACCCGTGGTGTGGTGATAGCGCTCGCGATTCCGACTCAACAGGTCCTGGGTTGAAATCCACCCTCGTCGGGCAATAATTTCGTAATATATATATATATATATATATATATATATATATATATATATATATATAATTATATATATATATATATATACAGGGTGTTTCATAAGTGGATGCTGATAACAAACTTTAAATAACTCATTATTTTTCCAGTAAATTAGCGTACAGTAAAATTCAAACAGCGAGTAATTCAAGCCTGTAATTTATATACAAGTAATTTCATTACGAGATATAATCAAATTGTCAGTGAAAATGACTTCCATCGTTTGTAATACACATTTGCACATTCAACTTAAATGTTAAGACACTATTTATGCTCATTTCGATACAAGCTTCGCTCATCTTATTGATGGGTTTGGTTTTTTATTTACTCCTAACTGTTCGAAGGAGTCGCGAAGACTAGTTTTCAAATTAATTCATTTTATTACTGTATTGATGAAGTCACCGTTCCCTAACTATGGCTTAGGCTAAATTTCTAGCCTAGGTAAATAAAATTATAGGCCTTAATTTCTCAGTGTTTCAATTTTATGCTATTTTATTGAAAAAACCAGTTTGTGTTTGGAAACTATTTATGAATCACTCGGTATATATATATATATATATATATATATATATATATATATATATAAAAGGGTCATTTTCCAAAAAAATTTGAAACTTGTGAAATAGAAGTAGAATTTGTGTTATAGTGAATAACTTAAATTTTCTGCACATGGAATGAAACAATAAAAAGTTCCAGAAAGAATAAAATACTATAATTCTATACTCAGCACACACACACACACACACACACACACACACACACACACACACAAACATACATACCCTATAGCGATAATCTAACTTATATATATATTACTGAAAGACTTAATCAAACCTTTCCTTAAGGGGCTTTATTTCCTGACCTTTGACTTCGGTACCTCACTTAAAACCTTATTATTAGCTCCACTTAGAAATCGAAAAATTTTCATGAAATTTGAAGCGCATTTCAGGAAATACACGGAAATGCACGCACTCTGAAGATACATAATATATATATATATATATATATATATAGATATATATATATATTATATATATATTATATTAATATACAGGCCCGGATTTAGCTATAGGCGAACTAGGCGATCACCTAGGGCCTCGCGCCAAAGGGGGCCTCGCTCAAGCCGTTTTGCGCGTTCTGTTCAAGTGATATTAATGATTTAGAACTCTATGAAGAACTTAATGTACTTTGCAGGTTTAACCTGAGAAAACGATCTCGGAAATGCCCTTGTTATATAGTGCAAAAACAACTAAATGAGATTTATCCTAATGTTTATGTTGCACTTCGAATAGTATTAACCATCCCAGTTACTGTTGCTTCGTGCTGAAAGAAGTTTCTCGCGTCTCAAACTTATTAAAACATATTTGCGTTCCACCATGTCTCAAGCGAGATCGCAATCATTAGCTATGTTATCAATAGAAAACGATATAACAAATTCATTAGATTATTCCAATTAATTGAAGAGTTTAGCTCGAAGAAAAGTAGAAAAGCATTGCTGTAATATTCAAGGAGCATCTGAACCAAATATTAAGCAGTAATATTTAGCCTGATAAGTCCCTCGCTCACTATTATAAAAAATGAAATGTCAACATCTCTTATACATCACATATGAAAAACGTTTGTATACTATGGAAAGTCATTACCTATAATATATAAATCTTAGAAATCATTGTCTTATTTTTCGATACAAATCTTGATTCATATTATAATTTATACTATTTGTATGGTTTATTTATATTTCTTATACAATTTCCATGCGTGATTATTTGGTTTGGTTTAATTTTTAAGTGCTGGCATAGTTCTGTCTATGCGGGATTCTAATATTGCTGGTATAGTACCGATAATTAAGTCCATATTTTCATATATATAGGCCTAGGGCCTCGCAAATTCTAGATCTGCCTAGGGCCTCGCAACTTCTAGATCCGGCCTGTATATATATATATATATATATATATATATATATATATATATATATATATATATATATATATATATATATATATATATATATATATATATATATATATGAAGAGATGCAATATATTTTTAAATCGCTTCTAATGGTGCCACGTTAGGATTACATACTTTCGTATCACACACACACACACACTCACACACACACACACACACACACACACGACCA
>JAJOZX010008283.1:140000-145000 GCA_023014485.1 Bathynomus jamesi
CTGCGATACATTATTTTTGCACTGTCACCCTTCATCTCCTTTAAAACCCCTCGGGCCGAAATATGACTTTTTCAAATTCTCATAAATGATGTGTTTGGACATTATTGAGTCGTACACTTCGGGTGCGATATTAACGACTCGGTTTCACTTTCAACGAAGCTTAAATGAGGTTGCAGTTCTTTTTTTTTTTAATCTTTTTCCGTTAAATTCATGTTTGTAAGATATTTTTACTTTGTGTGTGTTTTCCCCTCTCCTTAAAGATTAATTTTAGTGGCCTATACAAGATAATTGTTTGTGAAACATATATATAGTTGTTGCGAGTGTGGAAAGCATGTCTTATGTCTATATGTGTGTGTGTGTGCGTGTGTGTGTGTGTGTGTGTGTGTGTGTTTTGTGATATGAAGACCAACTGCATTGTAAATGTCTTTGATGGAGGAAATACTCACTGTATATTATTTCTCTTTTCATTTAAAGTTGTACCTACCTGGGGAAGACTCAAAGCTTGTTCTCTCGGAGGAACAGTGTCCGAGGATATGCCAGAGTCCGGGGAGGAATCTACAGTGAGTATCGGTTTGTAGGAAGGGGCAGGTCTTGTATAACGGTCAAATATAACCTCTGTAGATGAGTATTCTTGACGAAGGGCGGTGTACTGTGGGTCACTGACCTGATAATACTCCCTGTAGTAAGGTTCAGCCGAAGAGTACACAGCGGGTGAGCCCCGAATCACGGGTGAAGTGGACGTCACGTATGGCTGCGGCGATTGGGCGAGATAGGACACAGACTCGTAATTTGGCTGAGGGGAAGCCGAAGGAAAGTTTCCGATGTAACCACTTGTACTCATTTTATCACCGGAGTCGAGAGGCGCCTGAATGATAATTGTATGATTCACACGATGTCTCTCCTCCTCTTTCACTACCGGTTCAAGTTCGTCCTTGAAATTTTGCGGAATGAGAGCAGGCGGGGAGTCGCTCTGTGGCGTCCCCTGCAGGAGTACGGGACGACGTTTATCACTCGGGACGATTCTCTCAGCAGGACTGATACCTTTACGGGTGAGGTCTTCAGGTTCGCGCTTAACTACTTCAGCTCCGCCCTGCAATAATATGCTCTCCACATGTCCCGCCCCTTGGACTGGCTCTATGTTTCCATTGGTTAATTTGATCTCCAAAGTTCCGCCCACCGAAGTGTTTGGAAGTCCAGTCCTGCAAATAAGATAAACATGAACAGTAAGGATCCAATAACCAAAAGAGGAGGAGAATCTCTTCCTACACCATTAGATGAATCCAATCAATGTACTTTAATTAAAAATGGGCGGTCCTATTTAATTTACAATGTTGATAACAATTTTAATTTTAATTGATTCACTTAGAAGAAAAATTGTAATTTACGGCATATAACTAGATCAATCTAAATGAATATCAAGCAAGAAATTGATAAATAATATTACATTAGCTCACATCTACTGCAATTATTTTGTTTTGCCAAAGGCTAAAAACTGCATTAAGAAAAACATTATGATGGGCTACCTTTATAATTAAAAATGTATCTGTTCTACGTATGTTGCTATTCTAAACTACCGATTTGAAAATTAAAACAAAATAGCAAATATAAAATAATTATATCTCAATTAATTTTCGAAATTGTATTAAAAAGGTTTAAATATCGAACTTGTATTCATTATTCAAAGTTATAAATAGTCTGTCATCACTTTAGCTCAATTCTTCAGCGTTAACAAATACGATTATGAGTCTTAAAAGCGATTTTTTGCCTTATTTTTTCGAGGTATGTTACTAATAACCAAAAACTAATGGGACGAAACTCGACTTTAATATTATATAATGAATAAAATCTTTTTTAAATTAAATTTGGATAGCAACTCCTGTAATGCGTTTTCCTCATTTTATGTAAGTTTTAGGATAACTATATTAATTAAATATTAAGCAGAAATGTGTTCTTTTTGAGGTGAATATATTGAAGAATTAATAAAGAGATTTCAATGCACATTAGGTAGTGATCCAACATCGTAATTAATTAATTAAAATTTAAAAAGAATTGGAATTATTTTATTATGCATTATTCTGAAGATAATAGTTTTGAATTACGTAAGTATTGATAGTATGGCTGATAATAATAATAATAATAATTAATAATTATTATTATTATTATTATTATTATTATTATTATTATTATTGTTATTATTATTATCTTACTTTTGTGTATACATTGTAATGCATAAGAAATATAAGGGGATAAAGCAGACACACGGAGAGAAAGAGATAGATAGAGAGAGACAGAGAGACAGAGAGAGCGAGAGAAAAAAACAGAGAGAGAGAGAGAGAGAGAGAGAGTATAAAATCATGATAAACATATTAATTTCAATTGATTCAGAAAACTGACATAAATGCAGATATTACCGAAGATACTGACATAATAAAAATCGTAATGTAACTTCTTATAATAACTTTGAAAACCTATCTGTTTAAGAGAAAGACTACCGTAACATTAATGTACAAAACAAATTACAAAAACCCATTTCGATCACTATCTGTGGGGAGTTGAAATCCTTAGTTTTTATTACTCATCAGATTACTTCCAAAAAGGAAACTCGGTATCGTTCTAATAACTATAATAAGGCATACATGCATCATCTTTACTATGCTATAACTATTGAATATTAAAGTTTAACTTCGTTTACACCCCCCCCCCCCCCCTCAACAACAAAAAATATTGAAGTGATATAAATATTTGATAAAGGTCGTAAGAGCTAAAAATTAAGTTTGAAACACAAAATAAGAGACGCGCATTTATGTAGAAGAGCAATTTGTACATTGTAGATTTTTGTTTTAAAGTCTCCTAAACTCGAAATATGTATCCGATATGACGTAAACTATAAGTAATTAGATATAAAAATATGTTTTTATAATGTTAAACTACGTTTCCTTATAAAAAAAAAAAGCTTTCGTAAAGATATTGAGAGACAGAGAGAGAGACACACACACACATAGAGACACAGAGAGAGAGAGAGAGACACACACAGAGACACAGAGAGACAGAGACACAGGGAGACATAGAGACACAGAGACACACACAGAGAGACAGAGACAAAGAGAGAGCATATTCATATAAATAATACATGTATCAAATTAAATACACAAATGGTTATTTCCTTTTTATATTTTGGCAAAAACGCAAATGTGAAAGGAAAAACTGACACCCGAAAAAAATGTTCTTTCGATTTTCCTACGAAAGTTCAGCACTAAAATATAGATAATCTCGTTAAAGTGTGTTTTTAAACATATAAATTGCAGAACTTAAGGTAACAAGTATGAAAGGAAAGTTGAAGTTGAGCTTAATTCATGACATTTATGAGGTTACGACGTCTGGTTTCAATGCTTTGGGGAAATGTTCAGTTTTAGAGTTATAATTATATACTGCTTTAAAACCATTTATTTTATTTTTTATTGTTCTTTTTTATGGTTTATAATATCCCCCCTTTTTTTTATCTATCTTCTTGTTTCTTTTTGGGGTTTTCCTCTCTGTTTGTGAGTATTCAATTAATTTTTTTTTATATTCTTTCTTTGTATTTCTTTCAATATTTCTCTCTCTCTCTCTCTCTCTCTCTCTCTCTCTCTCTCTCTCTCTCTCTCTCTCTCTATCTATCTCTCTCTCTATCTCTCTATCTCGGAGGCTGCGCGGTCAACTGATCGAGGTTTTCAAGCTCTTACGCGGGTTCAACGATGTCGATTTTAGAAGTATGTTTAGTTTAAATGATAACCCAACTCGCAACAATGGTTGGAAGTTGGATTTGAAACGGTTTAGGACTAGTGTGTGGGAATTACTTTACGTATAAGATCTGTGACACATGGAACAGGTTACCTTCGGAAGTTGTGAACAGTTCCTCTGTGGATCAGTTCAAGAAAAGGTTAGACCAAATCTTGCACACTATTTGAGTGTGTACAAAATTTTCCCTGGCACCCGTTGCTATTGGTACCTCCTCGGTATGGGCCGCAAGGCCTTTTGAGGTACTTCTTTTCCTTGTAACTCTCTCTCTCTCTCTCTCTCTCTCTCTCTTTGCATCTTGTATTATATAATACTTCTTAGTTTTTTCAAATGTACATTTAAAACTGATAAAATTCCGTAATTGTAATGTTATTGCATGTAAAATGGATGTTCAAATTTGAAATTATATTTTAAAATATCTTAAAATTCAAATTAAGGGTAAACAAAAAAAATTATAAAGTAAATTAATAAATAATTAATAAATTATAAATTAATAATAAATAATTTAAATAAAACGTACGTAAATTTTATTAAAAAGTTGACGTTAATCGTAGTGAAGCTAAATAGTCAATTAAATTGAAATAAATAGGAGATATACTCATCAGAGTTGTTGAAAAAATTATTTTTCAACAATTTTTATTCTTCAGGAAGACTTAACCCACCAAAATACTTACAAACAAAAAGAATGCCGACATTTTATAATTAATAAATCAAAATTTAGAAAATTCTTAACGTAATCCAGGTTCAAAGGGTTAATGATAAGAGGCTAGGTATTGGGGTAACCTTCTTCTTCTGTACATATAAATGATAATTCCAATACACACAGCGGCAATATAACTGACAGAAATCAACAGGATCGTGAGTCATTAATACAGTGCGTAGATCGTAAATCTAATCCTGAAACAGCTTTTCATGAACTTTTGATATTATCCAGCGACAGCTCGAAAACGATGTTATTACGGTAGATAGATACATTCACAAGACCGTATAAAGGCATATTTATATATATATATGAATACAGTTTGGGAAGATTTAGTTATTTCAAAATAGCTATCGCGTTAATGTGCTTAGGTCGAAGATTTGAGACGGGCGTGTATATATATATATATATACATATATATATACATACATACGAGTATAGGAAGATCAGTTTAAAATAAAAAATTTTGATTGTAAACATTTACTTTGCGAAATTAGGTTCTGATTTTTAATGAAAAAAATGT
>JAJOZX010008283.1:152500-177500 GCA_023014485.1 Bathynomus jamesi
GCTTCAAAGCAAAATGGACCAGCCACAAAGAAAAGAATCCGTCGTCCAGTTTTGGACTCGGCTTTTTGGGAGAAAACAAGTTCGTGGTGTTGCAGTCAGGTATTGCGAGATTGTGTTCGATCTTCGGCTCAACTTACCCTTGTGAATCCATCTTTTCTGTAATGAGTCTCCTGAAGTCAAAGTATCGCTCTAATTTGCTTGATGCCAATTTAGAGGCAGAGCTCAGATGTTCAGTAAGTGAAAACATTATGCCTGATTTCACCCGGCTAGCGCAAGATAAAGACTGCCAAGCTTCACATTGAATTTTTTAATATAGCTCATTGCATTGCTGTAATTTTTAACATTATTGATGTTTTTACAATAAAGTTTATCCTACACATATATATCATTGTTGTATTAAGGTTTTCCTTTTATATGTCCTTTTTTCTTCCATTTCTAACGTGTTAGTACACACAATTTCACTATGTGGCGAATTTAGCCCGCTGATCGCCACACATGTGGCGCACAACTAAAATTCTGTTGGATACCCCTACTGTAAACGGTCATATTTTAGCAAACGCCATAGTGGATAAGAGACATCTGAGTCACCTCTCATTTCAGGATCATAGAAAAACAGAAAAAAACTTTTCGACTTTCACTGTAACGAATTGTGGCTGACAACTGCGAAATGTCGCAGAGTGAACTCCAGAAGAAGGGTAAAGGAATGAGGTCTCATAGGATGCAATGCCGGAAAAAAAGCATTAGCCATCTGGGGGTCAACAAAAAAAAAAAGAGATTTTACTGGGCACGCGATCACAAAAACTGGATCCCCGATGACTGGACGAAGGAGCTTTAACTGGATAAAAGCAACTTTGATGAGGGTCAGTTGATCATCAAGAATGAGATATATGAATATTTGAATTTTAACAATCATGCCGAAGGTTGTTAGGCGCACCTTTAAAATTATAACTCATTTAATTCTCGTTGCTACAGGTGTTTGGAACCTCTGAAGATATGCTTACGTGCGTGTGTGTGTGTGTGTGTGTGTGTGTGTGTGTGTGTGTAAGAGAGAGAGAGAGAGAAAGAGAGAGAGAGTGTGTGTATTTTGTGTGTGTGTGTGTGTGTTAGGGAAACCTCTCACCCTTTTCACCCTTTTCACCAACTGTAAAGTTCGGAGGTGAAAACATCACTGCAGAGGGTTGCATATCATCAACGGGTTAGTAAAAATTGTTTCAGTGTAGAAACAATGAATTCACGTATGTATATACAACCTTGGGTAATCAAATTTTGAAAGCATCAATTAAAATATTATACTCTAACTCTACTTCAAATTATAGTGAAGCGATACAGGACAATGTCCTTATGTCACAAGTCGTGAGCTTCCACAGGTTGGCTTAACTGGAACGGGGTATCGATACTCAATTGCCCCCACTCACCCCTCAGTTCCCTGACCTCGATCCGATCGAACGCCTTTAGAAAGATAAGTGCTCATCAGCAAAATATCTTCAATTTGAACTAATGGAGGGATGGGAAAAGATGAACAATAATGCTTGCAAGCATCTCGTTGACAAAATCTCCAGTTTGCTTGATGGAGTTTGCTTGATACTTTTGGCCAAGGTTATATATATATATACTCAAAATAAAATTTTCTTAGTTTAGATGAAATAACTTCTTTTTAAGGGTGCATTCCAAGGGGAAGTTTCCCTTCTTTTGGGTATCAAAGCTTCTTTTCAGATGATGTGATAACTTCTTTCGGTAGAAACTATAATATTCGAAACCCCTTTTTTTATTTGGAGAGAATTAAGAAACTAGAAAATAATATTTCTATTTACAGAAGATTTGCGGGAAGTTTCTCTCTCTCTCTCTCTCTCTCTCTCTCTCTCTCTCTCTCTCTCTCTCTCTCTCTCTCTCTCTCTCTCTCTTTGTATATATATATTTTGTCCAGTTTATATCGCCTGTTCTAGTTTGCTTCACCTACGCGCTGGCAGCTATATTCAATACGCATCATGCGTGAAATATAATAATAATAATAGGCGCATTTAAACAAAAGAATTATTGATTTATATCAAAATCGTATCAACGCCAATTATACGTCAAACAAACATTAATGTCGTCAGCGTTAAAAAAATAAAAATGGATCTAATCTACTCTGTACATTATGCATAATGAGTCGATAGATACAAACTCGGTTCAATGAATGTAACTCTTTTTTTATAACTCTTCTGGTAACTCTGATCCTCTTAACAGCAACAAATTGCTCCTTTGTTTGCGGACATAAAACAGAGTAACAATACTATTAACATTGAAAATTCGAACCCATGATTCTAAGTTCGGAACGAGAGGGTATATACTCGAAGACGCTCATTTTGTACAGTAAATAGTTTAGTACAGAATAAACAATGTAGACGGACTTAGACCCGCTTATTAGCTACGATTAAAAGGAATACATATATATCGTTGTAGCAAAGAAAATTCACTATTTATGTTAGAAGTAATGAAATATAAATAGGATTGTATATAATTTTCACATCATAATTTCTTAGGATCTTTTACGAGGTCCCTATTATTAAATGTTTGGCTTCTATTGAAGTGATTTCTTTGTTTCTTCGGTTAAATTCTTTAATAGGACCATTTACATCTTCCAAAATTGGTAATTAACTCAAATGATAATTATTACATTATATGGAAATAATTGCAAAGAAGGTTCGAGTTAATTGATGTAACCGAGATTAAAGGTTAAATACGTTGACAAAATGTAAATAAATTAAGATGTTTATATGGCCCCCCTCCCCATTCTCTCTCTCTCTCTCTCTCTCTCTCTATTATATATATAATGTGTGTGTGTGTATGTCTGTGTATATGTGTGTGTTTGTGTATACACGCGCGCACGCTTATCAAGACATGATTATAATATACCTTTCATTCGTACCTGCAGTTAAATTTACTTAAAAATAAATATAAAAATCCGAGAAAAAAATTTACATACATACGCCAAACCGTAATTATACGTAAGACGCGTACCTTAACGGGGAAGAGCACGTATTAAACTTGGTGATAACAATCATTATATACATAAAATGTAACTCATCCAAGGAAATAATAGGCCAATTACGGTACAAATATAACATTGAGAAAGGATCGGAATATAGCCATCAATGAGCCCATAAAAAGGTCATTTTGGCAAAATATTTATCATTGCGAGAGAGTGTCTTTAGTACATCGAAGGGATGTGAATGTTTGCGAGGAAGGATTGTAGAAGCTATTTTAAGTTATTATTCGTAAATGATACGTTTTTGTATAGGAAATCATTTCATGTTTTGGTGTTTTAAATGCAAGGAAGAGACAATGCAAAATGCAATTATATATATATATATATATAATTCTATCATATATATATGTATTTACATGTATAGCATTATTTATATAATTTGTGTGCACAAGTGTATAATCCAAGGCTATTGAACGATAAGTGTTTGACCCCTAAACGCACACAAGGGATATTAAACGCAAGAAATTGACTCAGTAAAATTCAGAAGACACCAAGAAAATCCTAAAATGGATTTTACGTCCGATTCTTACCAAGAATTTTGACAAATAAAAGATAAAAAAACGTTTCTTCCTAAGGAATAATACCTCTAATAATAATAGTAATAATAATAATAATGGCACTAGCTCTCCTCCTACTACTCCTTCTACTAAGTACTGCTGCTACACATACACAGAAAACAAAGACTTCCCGTAATCTTCTATGCATAGAAATATTTCTTCTCTTTTCTCGCATCACTGAAAAAGAGGTTTCGGAAACCATTTCTTCTATCGAAAGAAGTTACGTATCGTTAAAAGAAGTTATTACATCATCTGATAAGAAGCTTTGATACCCAAAAGAAGGAAAAAACTTCGCCTGGAATGTACCCTCAAAAAGAAGTTTTAAGTTCTAAATTTAGAAGGTTTTATTTTGAATGCACTACTACTACTACTACTACTACTACTACTAGTAGTACTACTACTACTACTACTAATAATAATAATAATAATAATAATAATAAAGAAGAAGAAGAAGAAGAAGAAGAAGAAGAAGAAGAAAGCAACATTACGTGCAATAGCAGCACAGACAGAAATGTAGGTGAAAATAAATTTACCACTGAATACGTGAACAAATAAATAAGCACACACACACACACACACACACACACACATACACACACGTGTATATATATTAGGTAAACGAAAGACTGTATCGATTTTAGTCAACTTTATCTGATCTCGTTTTCTGATATAGAAAACTTTTTACTGGAACATCCATAATGCATATACAATAATAAAAAAATGCCACTGGTCAAGAAGTAGCTTCCTGCCATGTCTTCGTTTTTTTACGAGTGTTACCAAATACACAAGTTTTCCGAGTCAGGTCCTTTATATGGAGACATATCGTACTTAGTTTAAAGTGAAAATAAAGGTAAACAGATACCAACAGATATTCCTCCCTTGGAATATAATTAGTATTTATATTTCAAATTTCCCATGTATTGTATCAGCCAAATAAAGATTCAAATATGCTTTAACCTTCTAAATAAATTAACCTTTTTTTTTATGCAGGAACGAGGGGCCAAGGACGAATGACCGCAAAAACGACGCCGCCCCCATAGAGGAAGTAGAGAGCCAAAATCAAGGTCCAATCCGAGTCTCTTGAGGATGATGCCTTTTTTTTTAAATTTTGAAAGGATTGTGAAGTATTTAAGATGCATGTACGTGTAGTGAGAAATAGTGAGAGTAATGTGTGTTTGAGAGCATACTAAACTGCTCACAAAGTAGATGAGACACGGAAAACGATCAGCTAAGGAGGAAAGTAACAAGAAAAACGAGAATTCCAGTACTCCCTGTCTCCTACCTAATGTGTCCCTTTCCCCTTCCCCCGGGAGTACTCTCTGGTCGATTGGTACCTACACTCTCCTCCTGATAACACGAAGACACGTTTATCTTTATTAAAAATCAACGATAATTCATAGTCATGTAGTGACGTCGTTTATCAACACCAACTCCGAACACCTCCGGATCCACCCTTCAGAAATGAAAATTTCCCAGATAAATTAATACACGCGATATCTAATCTATTTCTATGAAAAATTATACAAATGTTCTTCACAACAAATCATGGATCATATAATTTATTGATATTCTTATTACTTTTTAATTTACAAAAGATAGCAAACGCGACAAAATAATGATTAGGCAAAATGCTGCACAAACCTTTCGAATTCTAAGGGTTTGTTTGTTTTCCTTTTCCAGTTCTATTGTAAAGATGTAAAAAAAACAGCAAAGTTCACGTGAAAGATTAAATTGTAATGGAATTATAATACTACAAAGCAACTATTTTAACTTTTGTTTGCTAAAACAATAGAATACTCGAAAAGATAATGGATGCAGTGAACATTTCAGCAAAGTCATGGATTATCTTACCGTGATTTAACTTCACATTTTCCCTTGGTGAGCAGTGTGGAATAATAAGTGTATAAAATTTTAAAAGATTTAGTTAAAATGCAAAATATTTCGATTCGTATTTGCACTTAATATAGCATTTCCTTGATCATTATTTTTTGAAAATAACTAGAGTGATCGAAGTTAAACGACAGCTTATCGTTCAGGATGCGATATTTGACATAGGACTTGTTTTTTAAGAAACCCGTTTCATAGCATAAACTGACAGTTATAATTATTTACAAATTATAACTGATGTGAGTAAATAATTAAGTAAATTATAACTTTTGCACAAACTATGGCGTTTTCACAAGCTATTATTATGTTGAATAAATCGACAATTTAACATGAAACTGTAAAACTGCTTTTTTTGAAATTTTTTAGAAAAAATGAAGAAATTAGAAGATGGAGAGATTGGTAAAAGAAAAACATAGCTAGTATTCAGTCATTAATAATGAGTACGTTCGTTTAACTTCTTTCGCAACATCTAAGGTCATATAACGGAGGGGACCTACAGCTTTACGTGGGATCTGAACCACGGATCGCCACATAATCTCGACGCGGAGGACGGTTTCCCATCTAACTACTACCCAGACCCAATGTCGCTTAACTTCGCTGATCAACGGGAAGCGGTGTTATGACATTGGCTAAGACGTAAACCATTATTCATTTAAAATTTTAGTTTTTAATTGGATATGAACATTTTTATGAAAAATGTTTACTTTTAAATTTGATTATAGATCAGTGATTTTAAACCTGTGGTACGAGTAATTCCAATGGTACGCGGAACTCCTTTAGGCGGTACTGAAGAGGGTTGTAAAGACGCAGCTTGCGAATTGATAATTAATTTCATAATAATGTCTACAAAAGTAATATTAGTTGTAGATGAATAACCTACAACCTTCCATATTGCGGCTTGCATGCTATCCAATTTGCCGTCCAGGTAAATTTAAAATATTTAACGATAAGAACCAAAGCCAAAATGAAGGTTTTCGATTCAGTAAAAATACCGATGAATATCATTAGAATAAATATAACTTTTTAGATGAGGCTCAAAATTCAAGGTTGAACACTAAAGCCCTCTCCCTGCAATTTTGGTTGGGTGGTACCACCTTCTTTCCTTAATGGTGGTACTTAGAAAAGCATGGTGACAAAAAGTGGTACGTCGCAGTAAAAAAAGATTGGAACTCTTGTTCTAAGTTATTCTAAATATCAAATCCTTATGAGAGACCGCCTTGGTATGCTCAGTGTAAAGTTATGTTTTCGAAATAAGTATTGCCTTAAATATCTTGAATGCTTTGTTTTGTTATTGGATATGTTCTGCATAATTAACTCAGGGGCTTCCTCGTAAAATAATTTATGACTATGTGTATTCTCAGTTGTTTTTGTAGCACCTGATAGGATTTTTTATGCAATAACTTTGAAGGGGTAGCGAAACATTGTCGATCTGCACAATGTCGACATGCATAATGTTGAAAATCTCAACCTTATGCGTGTCAGTTAAATTTATATTAAGTTAATTTAAGTTAAATCAGGTTAGCTTCAGTTTGGTTAGGTTAGGTTAGATTAAAATAAATTTATGCCCGGTTAGGTTAGACTAGGTCTGTGTTTTTTTATGCAGGAAGGAAAGGCCAAAGGAAAACCCCCGCAAAAAAGTCCCACCCCATAGGGGAGGATGAGAGCTAAAATTCCAGAATTGACTGGTTGAATAGATAAAGGATCAAGAATACCGATTATCCTTTGCATTAGAGAGTTGGACAGAAAAAGAATGAGAATGTGTCAAACCTCTGGTACTGCATGCTTTCCTTAAAGGAGGAGGCATGTAACTAGAGAGTTCAGAAGAGCAGTGTCCGTTACAAAAGCGACAGTAAACACAGAGTAAGGCAACACTACGGCGAAGAGAGAGGGAATGAATACAGTAAGAGGCGAGTAACTGTTGAGACGAAAAGCCTTTAATTCCATCTGGTAAAGTAGAGCTGTATGGGTTAAGCCACTCCCACACATGTGGAACGTACTCCATACAGGGGCGGGCAAGACCACTGTACGGAGACAGCAGCTGAGTGTGGGTGGAAAAACTGCGGAGCCGGAACAGCACACCTAACCTTCTAGACGTTGTTTTAGAAAGAGAATATATGTGATGTTTCCAGGAAAGATCACAAGAAAAGGAAACGCCAAGAATGTAAGAGAAAAGGAAGAATTGAGTTGTGTATTGTTGAAAATAAGGAGATAGTCGTGTGGAAGATTGTGACGAATAGATAGATAAAGGAACTGAGTTTTTGAGGCATAGAAAGCCACAAGGTTTTCTCTGCCCCAGCCATAGTTAGTAGAAAGATCAGAGGCCAGGTGTACCATAGCCGTCCTACACGAATCATGGGGGTGACTATTGAGAGGGACGCTTTGTGAAGCGGATGGAGACGTGAAGGCTGGAATCATCGGCATAGAAGTGGATAGGACAGGAAGTGCGACTTAATAGATCATTGATAAATAAAAGGAAAAGAGTGGGTGACAGGACAGAACTTTGAGGGACCCCACTATTAATAGCTTTAGGAGAACAGTGGCCATCTACAACCACAGCTATAGGTTGTCCAGAAAGGAAATTAGAGCTGAAGGCACAGATAGAAGGATAGAAACGGAAGAAGGGCAGTTTGGACATTAAGGATTTGTTCCAGTCTCTATCTAAAGCTTTTGATATGTCTGCGCAACAGCAAAGGTTTTACCGAAATCCCGAAAGGAGGATGACCAAGAGTCAGAGAGATATGCAAGAAGATTGCCAGTAGAGCGTCCCTTGCGGAACCCATACTGACGATTTGAAATAAGATTGCGAGAAGAAAGCTGTTTAATAATCTTCCTATTAAGGATAGATTCAAAATTTTAGGAAGGCAAGAGATCAAACAAATGGAAGATTGGAGGGTTGACCCTTCTTTGGGACAGGCTGAATTAAAGCGAACTTCCAGCAGGAAGGAAAAGTATCAGATGAAAGGCAAAGACAAAGAGTTTGCCTAGGTAGGATGTCAGCACAGAAGCACAATTCTTGAGAACAAGAGAAGGGACACCATCAGGATCGTATGTCTTCCTAGAGTTGATCCCAGGTAGGGCAGAATAAACATCTTTGGAAGCAATTCTAATTTCAGACATAATTAAGTCAGAGGGAGGAAGAGATGGAGGAACAGCACCGTAATCGTCCAGGGTTTAGGTTAGGTTAGGTTAGCCAATTTCACTGAAACTCTGAAATGTATGTATGGGTTAGTCCTCTCAGTTAAAATATGAAACAAACTTCATTTTTATTTGAAATTCATATACCTTCATGAAATCAATATGGAATAAGGCCGACTTGCATAAGGTCGAATGTCGACATTTTGAAATTCAATGTCGTTCATGTAATCCACTTTGAAGAGCAGATAATATATTGGTTTGTATTTTCCCAAACTGTATTACTACTTTATATAAGATATAATAGTGTGCAAAAGTTGAATACAGTATATTCAAAGATACATATTCAACAATATGTATCTTCGAATTTATTATATGAATTTTTGCAATGAATATAAATTACTTTTTATATTTTATATAAAGTATTCGATGTGACCTTTGAAGGATACTTTTTATCCAAAAACACAACCCCTAATTTTATTTAATTTATTCAAATAATTATTGTATCGTGTGTGTGTATATATATATATATATAAACTTATGTTCTTAACAGACATTTGGTATAAAAGCATGATAAGCCTAAAACGTGACCGTGTAATTAGCTTTAATAATAGAGATGGATTTACATGCCCCCAAAAAATAGCTCCGTGAGGAAGAATCTTTGGAATGAGAGAAAGGCATGATGCCATATGCAATGAGAATGAAATTTATCAAAAGATAATCCCAACATTCGAAATGTGGCACACCATCCAACTGCTCCAAAGATGAAAGAACAAAAAAATAAATTGTAGCCATCTGCTGCAATCACAGAAAACCTTCATTTCAATGTGATTACAAGAATAAAAAATTTGCCCTGTGATATTTCTCGCTCCATAAAAAATAATCAATAAGTAATATGTTACCGAGATAAGTGTTTTCTTAATGTAATTGGTGTGGTTTTACAAGAAAGATGACACGTAAGCATAGATATTTAGTTCTCAGTTGAAATAAGCATATATCTTTATATAAATATTTTCATATGAAAAAAGGCTTGCGTCGGAAAAACAATGCATTTGGTAATCAATTATAAAAAATGAGGGCGTGGCATAAGATTATTTCTCAACCAATAGGAATTTTTTTAGCATTATTTTTTAACGTACTTTTTCTGCAACCGTATAACATATTCATACATTCATCTATCTGATAATTAGGGGTTTGTAGAAACCTTTTTTTTTTTTTTAAATATAACACGCGATAGGTTTGGCATATTTGGATCTGGCTAGTCTTTATAGTTTCAGTTTATTACACAGACTAAGGTAAAAAAACAGAAAATGAAAATATAAGGCAATGTATCAGCTTTTGCAGGGATAATAATTGATGCTCAAATAGCTGCTGGCAATGTTAAATCTTCTAAAGATAATTATTAAACATTTACTACTTTTTATGTTGAAAATCCGGTATGCTTTAATGTTGTTTTGGATTATGGAATTATAACATTTTAGTTTTAATTTCAAACAAACTAATGCACAGTGAAATATAGCGGGTTTCTATATACCGTTTGGAAACTTGTGTAACATACGTCAATAACCTGTTAAAAGCAGGTCAGGTTTGAGGATTCAGTAGAAACGAGTTAATATTTATTATTATACACAATAATGTGAACTTAATGATGCTCTCGTTAATGTACGATTTTGTTAATGATTACGAATTTAATGGAATTAGTGTCGGTATTATATAATCACTAGTGCGAATATGCAGGTTTAATACCTATTATCAAAGTCTCCTAGGCCATAATAGTTACTCAGAGTTAAATTACGATATTTATCACATTTTTGAACCAACTGAATACTTTTGTATACTTACATGTATATTATAATATTTTTAGTTGAATTTTGTGAAAAGTTAAGCATAACATTTTTGCAGACCAAAATGGGGGTACATTGGGGGAAAAAATATATGAACTAAAGGTTATTTTTTGGTCATTTTTAATAAAGTGTATTTCATATACGTAATTTTCATGTGGAGTCATTTCGTACAGTGAGTACACTAGGCCACACGTACCTTACGACCATCTATATCGCCGACTTCGGTAACCCATCGTACTTTTTTAATTAAATAGTACGAAAATGTAAATTACGATATAACTAAAGTACATTAAAGGTAATAATTACATTTCAGAAAGGGGAAAAAATGTTACTTACGGATCTCCTTTGAAGTTTTCTTGGTAGATGAGCGAAATAGGCGCTTGTTCTTCGCCTCCGTTGATGTGAAGCATCGCGTTTGTTGCAACAGTCAAAGGATTATCATAATATTGTCTCCAAGAATTCTCGAGGGTTGATGCCTCGTCGTTTAACTCATTCATCGCCTGCAAAATGGAGATAAAATGCGATGATTAGCTTTGCAGACTCTCAATTTTTGCTTTAATATCATAATAAAAGTCATCCTATTCGACAATGTAACACTGGTATACACTGGTAGTCCATACACTGGTAGTCCGTACACTTAGCAATAATATTTAGGTAAAAACATTACACCATATGTCATTATAGTATAAATCACTTGTCAGTACGTAAGATTAATATGATATACAACATGGCATCCACGCATACAAGGTCATAATTTTCTTATTAAATAATCTTACTATCTTGAGTATATTATGAGAATATTTTAAGATAATAAACTCTATCATTATACGTCATAATATTAAAATACTTTATATCAACTTCGATTTTCATAATAATTTGAGGTGTTTTTATGGCTTCCTGAATCTTGACAAATTTTCAGTTTTGAATTTTCGTGAATTTTTCTTTTTTTTTTTCTTTTTTTTTTAATAAAATAGTCAGAAATTAAATAGTACATTGTAAAGAAAATTATTTATGATAAATAATTTTACCATCAACGTTGTGACCTTTTTTTTTCAATATTATTTTAAAATAATTTTACGAAGACGCAAGGATCGCAGTTTGAGTAGTTTCAGGAAGTTGGAAAAACGAACATATTATATATGTACGTCATGACACTAAATATATATATATATATATATATATTATATATATATATATATATATATATATATATATATATATATATATATTATATATATATATATATATATTAACCCCCATATGGGCAACTGCTACAAATTTCTAACCTTTCATATATACGCATTTATGACTTAACCCTACAGAAATTTCTGTCCATATACAGTTAAGGTATGTTTATTATACTCTATATGTACCCTTGGGTTAAACAAGTATGGTGATTTTCGTATATTCTCAAATCTATAAGAGAAAAAGGGAGTTTAAAAATTTGATAAAAACGTGCATATATACACACAAAGTAAAAAATTTGAAAATTAAATTTCAAATTAAATTTCAAATTAAATTTGAAATAAATCTACGGGTTTTGCATCAAAAGTTACATAATCCATTTTGAAAAATTGAAATAATGTCTTTCATATTTTAGCTTCAGCACGAATTTTTCAGCATTAAAGATTATCTCCGACTTTCATATTTAAAATCAATATTTATAACATCGTAGTTCGTTATTATTGGCTTGTATAATAAAGTGGTTTTTTTTTAAATATTCAGAAAAGAATACAAGTGACAGGGTTTTGCAATATTTTTCAATACTTTTCTGTACACTTTAGATATTTGATATGGCGTTAATATATTTACATTATTCTTTTAATCTGAATATGCCGTTGAAAGCATGGAAGCTTCTTATGAAAAATTAATAGGATTTACTTTATTTATTACATAAGAGAAATGAAAATGGCAAATAATAATAATAATAATAATAATAATAATAATTTGCAAAAGTAGTGTTTGATTATTTGACGCACATTTAACTAAACTGATCCGTTGCAGATTTAATAGCAAATAAGTGATGATTAATGAATTTTGTTTTAGAACAAATTATGAAATTGCCGTTGAAAGCATGGAAGCTTCTTATGAAAAATTAATAGGATTTACTTTATTTATTACATAAGAGAAATGAAAATGGCAAATAATAATAATAATAATAATAATAATAATAATTTGCAAAAGTAGTGTTTGATTATTTGACGCACATTTAACTAAACTGATCCGTTGCAGATTTAATAGCAAATAAGTGATGCTTAATGAATTTTGTTTTAGAGCAAATTATGAAATTAAAAGTGTTTAACGAAATTAACAGATTTTGGATAGTTAATTATAAACTGAGCACTTAATTACTATCTTAATAATGGCGGTAGTGAATTTTTACATCAGTAGGAGCAATGAAGTACTTCTCTTTTTAGTGATTTGCGAAGTACATTTAGTGATGAGGCCTGTCTGATATTTATAGCAATTGTATTCCATATATCTGCTCCTTTGTAAGATAATGAGTTTTCTGCAATTTATATTGTATAGTTTGGTTTGCGTATAAAATATCTAGAGAGTCTAGTTTTATAATTACGATGAATTTTATATGGTGGGGAGGGTGATATATTTGGTGGGGATGGGTGATGTACGTTGATTTTTATTAATAACTTTGTATAAGTCATTTAATTTTAAAATATTTAGCTCTTTAAACATTGAGAAGTGTAACTTTGTCTAGTATCACTATTTGAGAGGGTTCGCAAACATTTTTTTACGAATAACTTCCAAAGAATATTTTATATATATTTTTATGAGCTATCCTATGTCGTAACGCAATATAATAAATGCGGGTGGATGAAAGAATAATACAGGTTAAAGCGAGCGTTTTGAGGAAGAGCCTTTTTTTTTATTAGTTTAAATAATATGAATATAAATCTTGATATTTGGGATTTGATATATTGTTATATATATGACTTTGGAAACTCAGTTTTTCGTCTAAATTAATGCCAAGCACTTTACAAAAAGTAATATTCCCAGTTTTTATTCTATAGTTTGAATTTATATGTTTTGTGGTAATAATAATATAAAATGATTTTGTCAGAGTCAATAAAACTTTATTATCACACATCCATTTATACACATGCTCTAATTGCCTCTTAATTCCCTTTATCGGAAGGTCGAAATTATGATGGGAAGAAGTAAGTGCATCATCACCTGTATATATAGTGTGTGTGTGTGTGTGTGTGTGTGTGTGTGTGTGTGTGTGTGTGTGTGTGTGTGTGTGTGTATATATATATACAGGGTGTCCCAAAAAACTATATACTATTATATATATATGATGCTATAAAGAGTATATAGTTCTTTTGGGGACACCCTGTATATATAAGCAAGAACGTTAAAAAAAATATATATATATATACACAACGAGTCTGTAGAGTTGAAAAGTTAGAAAATTATAGAATTATAAAATCTTAATACTAACAATTCTAAAATTTGAAGGACTATGAAAATTATAAAATTATATGATTATAAGAATTATAGAATTACAAAATTGGAAGCCAGCATAAATTTATAAGTTTTTTCTCTTTAATTATTGTTAAATGTAAGCGTAGTGATAGGTTTGTCTAGTATACGGGTTATACTATTTGTAGATTTTTTTTGTGTGGGAAGGAGGGGCCAAGGGCGAGCGCCCGCAAAAATTTCTCCCTATATAAGAAGGAGAAAGCCAAAATTAAGGTCTCCGAGGGTCGTGAGTGTGTAAAATGCATGGACTCGTACGTGTAACGAAGAATAGAGGTAGAAGTACGTGTTTGAGAGCACTCTGGACTGCTCACATGGAAGATAAGACACGGGAAAAGATCAGCTAATGAGGATATTGACAGGAGAAACGGGAGTTCCAGCATTCCCTGTCTTCTGCCTAACGTTCCTTCCCCTCCCCCCTCCTCGGAGTACTTCCCTAGTCGACTGGTGTCTACAATCTCCTCCGAAATCTGCGGAAAATTGTCGTAATCATGTTCAGTACGAATTGACACTCTTTGTCCTCCTTGGCACTTACGGCCCTATATTGTACTGTTTCGTATATAAGAGGAATAAATTTTTCTTTTTGGGGGTTTTAATAATTTGTTAAAGATTTCTTTGTACTGTATTTACAGTGATTCATTAATAAATATATTTGGTTTCATTTTACTATATTTATTTCTGGTTTTCAAAGTCGGTCATTCAGTTTGAATTTTATAATACTCTTGTTAGTGTCAATATTATTTTTACCAACTCAATGTGCCTCCGCAATGACACTTTGAGGACTATTTATACAAAGTTTTTCTAATGGTATCTCTAACGATTTCGGTAGGGTTTTCATTTGAGAACCTTGTGGCACTCCAGCAGTTCCCTCGATGAAGTATAGGCCTTCATACTCGTACGGTTCCTGTTTAAGGTCGCTGTTTTACATTTACTTTTCTTTCGTCTCGTTCTGGAGTCCGAATTCTAAAGTAGATACTCTCTTATCAAGCGTTTTTATGCGCTCTTTTAATTCGCTGTTTTCTTCTCCTGATTTGTTTATTCTGCCATCCTTTTCTACCATCCAATTTAGGATAAAAGACAAATGCAATTCCACATATAAAAATAAGTGTTTATTTTCACTGCTAAACGCCTGGTATTCCTCTCGTTTGGCCATATTAAATTCCTCAATTTGTTGTCGGATGAAAACCTCATCGGATGCGGGAGGCATCGCTTAATGTAGAGAGAGAGAGAGAGAAGGTATACCTCTGTCCAGTACATCTTGTTCCCTCATGAAGACTCTTGCGGGGGAGGGAAGAGGAAATGATTGGAAAAAGGTAGAAGGAGTTTTTCTGTTATTGTTGCTGTTGTTTCTTATTTCTTCAAATGACCACTTTTTAAAAATTTATTTACTTGAATTTTCATAATTGTTGGTAATTCGTGTTTTTTAAAAGCTTTAATGAGAGAATTTTACTCTATTTTTTTAAATAACTTCAGTGGTTTCGACTAAATTTTATTGATATATATACACAAAGATAATTTAATTATGAGCCAATTTTGATAAAGTTAGTTTGGCATATGTACTCGCGTTCATTCTTCCGAGCGTTTAAGACGTGGCACTCTAGGTCTTCGGTCACGTAGTAACAAAGCTTGCCAAATGTCACCAGAAAATAATATAGGTTCGAGTATGTTAACTAATTCGTGTAAGACTATTTCCTGATTCAAGGTGAATATTAAATTTTGACAGCATATTCAAGAGATATTTAACGTATATTATGAGAAAATCACTTCTCTCAACAGCTTATGTTATTATGAAAGATGTTAACACAGAGCGAAATGTTAAATATAAAGGCTGCACAAATAAAAAGCAGCTCTGGTTTTGAAAGACCTGTTGTCTTTAGTTTATTACAGTATACCAAAATATAAAAAAACTAATGAATTTTAATATAATTTAAAAGAAAGGGGGTTGGGACAAACCCAAAACAAAAATGTGTACAAAGTGCGGCATACTAACCGTTATAGGAGGCCTTCAACCTTTGCCCTAAGCCTACCTATAAACCAAAAACTTGCCCACATGATTTCAAATCCGACACAGAATTTAGGCAAATTCCTCGATTGGCTGCCTCCTTGAAATGAAAAATACAAATTATTAACCTATGTAACCCTATGAAACCTATTGCAAGTTGACCTATGAAATAAACAAATGTATTCTTATGTAAGAAGACATATTTTTATTTCAAAACCCACCCATACATCCTCACCCAAAGAGGAAAACCTTTCCCTGGCATTGCGTCAGTGAAACTTGTTCGCAATTCACTCGAGTTTCCATGGAGAAAAGTGGACAGTTTTAAGTATTTTAATCTTTATTACATTATATTAGACAGAATATTCCAAAACAATCTTCATGTTTACGAAAAGTAGCTTCAAACCTACTTCTTTATGCTTCTTTAGCGAATGATAGACAGAGTATGTACTGAATAAACCCTTTAACTTGAACCTAATTTATATTTTACCCCAAACTTCGAACCAATTACTCAATGACCCTACTTTCCTCTATATTTCTACCACATTCTTCCACCTCAAAATTTTATAATAAACATAAAAATAAATCTGAAAAAAATGGCGGTAATGTTACCTCCCAATCGGCTGTTCAAAAGAAACTTTACATTTTTTTATTAATCAATGGTTGTTCTTCATATTTCCAACTGATATTTACATATATACTGTATATAAAGATAAATCACACACACGTACACATGTACCTACATTCAGGCATCATTAAACTAATTTTTTGCCATTATTACTGAATGTACACGAATTTAGAATTACTCATAAGATAACCATCTTTTATTGAAACCATTATATGTTTATGTACACATCTTCTAAATATAAAGATAATGTACATAGGACACGATAGTTCAAGTCTTTCACTGTACAATGTACATGGTAAATAAGTGTTTCCTGCCAGATGCAAATCCATTTTAAACTATCTTATTCTGGAAACAGTTCTGGAGTATGGATGACCTTGCCAGGAATACTTCGTCTTTCTTGCGATAACATCTCATTCTTCGACAAGTTTTTTTTCCCAGCAGAATGACGAGTGAAGTCGCCATTACATGCTGCTACGGTCTTAGTGAATTCTATTTTAGGCAACTAACTTTTTCCATTGCACATCCAATGGCACCTTCGTTCTTCCAATGCTCAAAATGGTTGCTTTCCTCCTTAGCGGCCTTTGTATGTGAGAAACTCATGAAATTCAAATTGTTCCAAACCGATTTCTTGTATGTTATCCTGGGGCTCCTAGCTAGCCTAGCTAATTCATTTAAATTTTAATTCTCCTCCCCCTTCTGAACAAATATAAACAATTAAAATTCTAATTTTTTCCTTATTTTTACAAAAAAATAAAAAATAAAAAATAAATAAATCACTGAACACATAGATGTATATTTAAATCTAATTTGAAATGAGTTTAGCATTGTATGAATGAACAAAGTAAAACATAAAAAACAGATTTACTTCCTATAATCACAATGACAATTCTCCAAATGAAAACTACTTCATCACTGCCCCTGTCTTCCTTCTCCTAGGCCACTTGTATTTCAATATTCCTGATTTACATATTCCTGGCATTCCACTGCACCACGAAATCTCATAACAGGTTTCGTTATCTTTTCTTCGTTGTCCTCGCTTCCACTTTAGCCCAAACTTAAGATTTCTCGTAATCTCTGTTCCCCTCCCGGAACATCCTTTGCTTTCTTTTCAGTAAACATCATACTCAAAATACAAGCTCATTCAAACTAGGCACTAGAAACCGATCCGACTCGGTTACTGCGTTCAGCCTCCTGTAGTCCAACCACAATCTCACCGATCCGTCAGGTTTGTGCACTAGGACCACGGATAAATTCCAGGAAGATGAACACGACTCAATAATGTCTAACATACATAATTCTTCACAATGCTTTTCAACTGCTTCGTTTGTTTCTCTATCAAACCTTCGTGCATGCTGCCAAATAAGAATGTAATTATACAGGTCAATGCGATGAGACGTTATGAAATGATCGACAAACGTCCGCATCGCTTCTACTGAACACCCTCCTGTTGTTGCACACTACATTTAATATTTCTACCTGCTGGTCATTCATTAATTCTTCTATCATATATCAGACTCGCTTCACGTATTCTCTTTTGTCAATTCATCATTCATTTTCTGTGTCACATCATATACCAATTTCACAATTTGATTCAAAACTCATGAATTTTCTTCTGCCAACACTAAACATGCATTCCCAACTATCAGGGCTTTTGCTCTGTATGTGGGGGAACTCAGCGAGACCTCATGTGTGGATGATTCCTATTTTTTAGCAGAAAAATCAAAAGCAGACACTAATTTTAAGCAATAAAATTTATTTTGCAACAGAAAATTAACAATCAGTTTGCGACACAAAATAATAAGTAATATTTCTACATTTTCCTACTTTTTCTTCTACTTATTTTAGATTCTTCTACATTTTCTTCATCGGTACTTCTTTTCCACATTTGTTTTCCTGATTTTTCTAAACACAAAGTCATCAATAATGTCCATATAACACTTTTCTACTCAAATTTTGTTCACATTCTGAGGTATTGTACACCATAAACAATTTTTTTTATGAGCTTTAGTTTCGAGAATGTCATTGGCAGTTGACGTCCGATTTAATTAAGCAGCAGGAAATAAAAGTCACTTGTAGCAGAACAGGCTGAAAACAAATTTACGGTAAGTAATAGAAGACTAACTAGACTGAGGAAAACACGAAAATTAACATTTAAATTAAGCTTTAAAACGATTTCGTTAAGACTTGAGGGAGGAATTCCCGTGATATAAAAAAAATTGCCGGCCAATGTGGGTGGCCCTTATTTGTGGGGGGGGGGCCTCCCGCGGCCGTGGGTTCCGCAATCGCTTAACAGAGGCACTGCCAATTATATTCCCTTCTGAAATCTGAAATCCACACTTTGTTTGTTTTTTCACTAATATTTTTCCTTCATTCGCTCTCCAATTGATTAAGCTTGACCACGGAGTTACTTTTGCACCAACTTTACCCTGAACCATTTCCTCATTCACTATCAACGCAACCTCCTCCTATTTTACATTTGCTACATTGTTTCCTAGGTTCCCTAGGTTATTTTCACCTTAGTCCAGTTGCAGTCACCCAGAACCAAAGTCTTGGCAATAAGCCACTCTTGAACATTTATCTGGATTGTAATTACTTAATTTAATTTTTTTTGGCCTTAGAAGGGAGATTCTACTGTTCCTAAGGAATGAAGTTAAATCTGATACTAGTGAGGTAGAGAATGAGCTGCATAATCCCGAATTTATATGTGAACTGGCCTTTCTAGCAGACCTCTTAGCTCATTTAAATCATTTAAATTAACTTAATTTGAAACTCTAAGCAAAACAGCAAATTATATCTAACTTATATGGCCACGCCAGTGGATTTCGAAATAAGCTAAAGTCATTTAAAGTATGTCTGGAAAATAATCTCACACATTTCCCCACACATTTTTATAATGTGGTCCTGGAGTAGATGTCCATTGGTTTCAGATTAATATCACTCAACGTTTTGACCAATTCCCCACATATCAAACTCATTCGTGCCCCAGAATCACGAATCGCATTTACCTCTACACCTTCTATATGAACATTAACTTCCATTAAATTAGCCACATTCAACGTTCCAGCATCACTCACATACAACCACGTATTAAATACTACTGTACTCTTAACTGCTGATTTTCTGTACCATTACAGTTTCTCACCTTATGACAAAGCTTCACTCGTTTCTCAGATATTTTCTAAATCATACGGAAACATCATACGATTCTCTCTCACATTCACGTCACGCTCTTTCACACAGAGGACGACGTACGATTATCTCCCTCTTTCATTTCTTATATATTCCGGTCGGTTCCCAATCAAACAGGAGTATACGCATTTAAAATTTGAGTTCCCAAAGGAGCATCATTTTGACTCTTACTTGACTGTTTCAATTTTCTTACCTCTTCCATCAAAGAACACTTCGCAAACATATTCTCTGATTCATTACATATATAACACACTATACTACTCCCATGTCTTGGGACGGAGAAGAAGAGGAAGACCGAAGACGAGATGGAGGGACTGTGTGGTGGCGGACATCAGGGAGAAGGACTTGGAGGAGAACGCGGTATACGACAGAGGAGAGTGGAGAAGACGAACCAAAAACAGCGACCCCATGTAAAGATGGGATAATAAGCTGCGGAAGAAGAAGAAGACTAGTCCCATGTCTTGATTCTTAGGGGTTCAAAAGCCTTGTTACAACTATTTATACTATGTTCGGCACTTCCACACAACAGACAACCCTTCCATTCTCTCATACCCCATCAGTTGTCTTTTACATGACATTTCTTCTTACGAAAGATCAATGAAGATCTGTAATTCATTTTATCCCATACAGTTTCGTCCAATTGTCTGCTATCGCTGCGCGTTCTCACTTGCCTTATTATGTCACTATACGGTCGACTTTATCTTTCATTTTCTCCCTGCGTCTTCAGGTAATGATGCCCACATTGGTAAATCAACCTCATCATATTTATTCCTACGCTTTATGTGCTCTTCCTCCGCATTTTCTTCTCGTACAAAATGTATACGATTTCGCCGCTTAATGCTTTTAGGGACAGAATCATGTCCCATTCTCAACCTAAGTCTCTTACCACATCATACGAGAATGTTGCCATGAATTGCTGTTTTAATACGTTCTTATCACACTCTGTGTTTGGCACAGCAGCTTCATCATACAGCGTTTGTAACCTCAGTGTATGTTCGCCCGTTCTTTCATTTTTCTTAATTTTGGCATTCCAAAACTCTTTGGGTCACGATAGATCATCCCTCCTCTTCCTCCTTTCATCAGCTCTTAATTCGCCGCATAAACATTCTATATTTCATTCTCACTTTGTAACAGCTATAATATACTTTCAACGAATGACCATCTAAAGAGTTTCTCCCTTCAACCTTTTTCATTTCATCGATTCTTGTCACTGCCAAACTTTTCTTTCGCATAAAGTTCATAATCAACTATAAAACCTTCAAAATCTTGTACTATGTCCATTCCATACACCCACATTCTTTCACATTCTCTCTTCATTTGCCGGTTTTGCCACTCCCAATTTCCCCTTCAGTTACCACCATAATACTCATTCCAGCAGTCATTGAATCCACTCCTTTACCTTCCAAGCGACTCATTCTCTCCAACCATACATTGCCATTCCAGTCACTCTCAGCTTCATCGGTTTCGTTCAGTTCATGAGGACTCTCTTCAGTTGTATACTTTTGTGTTCATTCAGTCACTTTTTCGAACTCTTATCCTGCTTGCTACGCTTTTTCTTTCGGCTCTTTACTTGTTGCTATTTACCCTTCATCATCCTTTACTGAATACCCAGTCACGTACTGCACTTTTAGTCCTCCATCCACAGCGCCCTCTAGTAAGCCAGCTTGTTCCATACCATACACTTTTTCAATCACCCTCAGTCATTCCAGTAGACACACGTAACAGATTTTTAATCTCAACCTTATCACTGTAAGCAATTTTGTCAAAGTCATTTACCATCTGTACCATCCTTCCTACTTTTTCATTATCGTAAGCATTTCTTTCATTATCTTTCGCAAGATCTTTCTCCATTTCTTTCCTTCTTTCATTATCAAGCATCTTATAAGGGAGAGAAAACACGGCAACAACGGTACAATACTGAAAACAAAAACCACAATTTACAACCCCAAAGCAAAAGATAGAAAATTTACCGAAACTAAATGAAAATTAAACGTAACTACAGTAATTCACATAATTTATAGTTCAAATTTAACTGTAAATTCTACGGTAATATTTATAAACTAAATTCTATAATATATGAAATAAAATTTATTTGAAGTTTTAAAATTACGCTGGAATTTAATATTAAAATTTAAATTTTTGCTACTGTAATTTCTCGAATACTTTTAAGCAGAAAATCAGAGAACGGAGCTATTATCATTTCGAAGTTGGGATGCCAATTATTAACTGGTTGAATAAAGGGTTCACAAATAAAAAGCAGCTCTGTTCTTGAAAAGACTTCTAATTTTTAATTTATTTCACTTCACCTAAATGTAAAAGAAACTTCAATTTGCAGAAAAAGTCTGACCAAACCCAAAACATAAATAAGTACAAATCGCGGTATACAAACCGTTATACGAGGTCTTCAACCTATGCCCTGAGCCTACTAGTGAACCAAGAAACTGCCCATAGGATTTTCAATCCGACACAGAATTTAGGTAAGCTCCCCCAACCCAGCCACGATTACTTACCTCCTTCAAATAAAAACTACAAATTATTAACCTATACACGTAAACGTCTATGTAACCCTATGAAACCTATTGAAAGTTGAGCTATGAAATAAACAATTCTTACGTATTACTAAGATATATTCAGTATATTTATTTCGATGCCCTCCCATACCCATGCCCTCCCCTGCCCTATACACGTATTATATACGCTTACCCAAAGAGACAAACTTTTCTCTCGTATTGTGTCAAGGAATCTTGTTTGCAATTTACGTTCACCCAAATTCGTATACAATAAAACTTCACTAAGCGTTCAAGATGGGGTCTTTCGCATAACCTCGTGGAGCAGCCAGGAAGGGTATGTCTTCCGGGGTAGCTTCCCACCGAAACTCCTGGACTAAGATTATATACTATATAAACCCTTTTAAGATAGAATTAGTTTATATTTTCCCAAACTTCGAACCACGAACTCAGTGACCGTTCATACGTCTACCACGATATAAGGTGCGTAGAAATATAGCGTAGCATTATTGCAATTATTGCTACATTAAAGAAAAATAATCTGTCGTGCAAAATTATGTAATGGAAAACTTTGTTGGTGTTCAATGTGATTGCAAGCAGTTTAAAACATGACGAATATAGGAAAAGACAGTCCTAATTCCCAATGTGTTTGGACTCATATTTTCACAGTATTATTTTTGCAGTTTAATTCGATAAATAGATTATTATTATTAATATTATTAATAATACTATTATTATTACTATTATTATTATTATTATTATTATTCTTATTTATTATTTGGTTCAAGAAAATTAACATTTTAAAAATGGAATTATTTAAGCAACATTTTTAAAAATAAAGCCTTCTCTCATTAACATTACTAAATACATCAACTTCCTGATTCAAATTCTCTCTCTTTGAATATTATATGTATGTATATACTCGTATATACTGCATATATATATATATACACTCGTATACATATATATATATATATATATATATATATATTCGCTTATGATTTAAGTGTTTTATAACTTATAAAACTCTCATAAACAGATAGTGAGGTATTTTGCTTGGAATTTCTAAAAGAATATAAAACAAGAATAAGATACTTATACCATAAAATGCAATTAAATTTTTACAACATTTCTTATACGAAGTGTATAATATATACACTGCATACTGTATATATATATATATATATATATAGAGAGAGAGAGAGAGAGAGAGAGAGAGAGAGAGAGAGGGGGGGGGGGACTTTTTAAACATCTGACACTCTAAAATGTTTGTATTTGTTTTTATTAACTGAAATAAGAGCATGACACTTTTACTGTACCTTGTCTACATATGGGAAATTAATCCACTAGTGGCAAAACATGGTCTATGTGTTGTTTTCTCACCTAACGATACCTTTGGACGGAAGAGTTCTGTCCAATAGATTTCCTGTGGTTTATGATAAAGGAATGTCATGGCCGCCAACATCATCAAATCTAAACCCCTGTGACTTTTACCTGTTGGGTAATTTAAAAGATAATGTGTTTAAAAAGAATTCGCGCACAATACAAGGATTGTAAACATGAAGTGAACAAGAAATTTTTCAGATTTAAAACAGATACTCTGTCCACAGTACTGCAAAATTTTTGTTCTTCGTGTCCAGAGAGATAATGAGACGAGAGGACATCACATAGAGTCATAGAGCTTGTTTTGCACTAGTGGACAAACTTTTCCCATGTGTACAAAAGGTACAGTGAAAATTTCAGATTATTATTTCAGTTAATAAAGAGATACAAGCCTTTTAAAGTGTCAGATGTTTACAAATCGCCCGCTATATATATATATATATATATATATATATATATATATATATATATAATATATCAGAGTACGTAGTGGCTAATGTCGTAACACTGCTTCCTTTCGATCAGCGAAGTTAAGCGACATTGGTAATGATTGGGTTATTTAACGTCCTTCGCAACATCTAAGGGTATATGACGAAGGAGACCTACAGCTTTACGTAGGATCCGAACCACGGGTTGCTATATAGTCTGAACGCGGCGGACGATATCTCCCATTTAACTACTTTCCGACCCATCGTCGCTTAACTTCGCAGATCAATGGAAAATGGTGTTATGGCAATGGCTACAACGTAACCTTTAAGCAACATTGGGTCTGAGTAGTAGTTGCAAGGGGGACCGATTATGCAACCACCCGTGGATTGTACCTCACGTAAAGCAGTAGGTCCCCTTCGTCATATGACCTTAGATGTCGCGAAGGAAGATAAACAACCCCACCATTATTATTATATATATATAATATATATATATAATATATATATATATATACACACTGTATATATATATATATATATAATTTTATTTTTTATTTATATTTATTTAGTTATTTATTTATTTACTTACTAGAATACACATATGTACAATATTGCAAACATAATGCACACAGAATTTTGTCTGTGATTTTGTCCATTAAGTGCGCATATTCGTTATATATACATATAAAACTGTTCCGCCACTGATTATTATTATTGAATTATTGTTAAAATTACTTTTTATATTCTTTTTTTACGATGATAAAATGGAAAGGACAACTTTACCTTAATAGGGAAAGTGTTAATACGCAGCGAACAACATTGAATGAAAAAAAAAATAACTGAGCCTAAGGTAACTTACTGAATATGCAAATAATAATAACAGAAAAACCAAAAACAAAAATATGAACTTTAAAATGGTG
>JAJOZX010008283.1:187500-188510 GCA_023014485.1 Bathynomus jamesi
AGGAAATACTAAAAAGTAACGAAACAAATAAGAAAAATAATGAAAAATAACGAACACATAAGAAAAATAATGAAAAATAACGAATCAAATAAGAAACAAATCAGAAAAATAATGAAAAATAACGAAACAAATCAGAAAAATAATGAAAAATAACGAAACAAATAAGAAAAATAATGAAAAATAACGAAACAAATAAGGAAATACTAAAAAGTAACGAAACAAATAAGAAAAATAATGAAAAATAACGAAACACATAAGAAAAATAATGAAAAATAACGAATCAAATAAGAAAAATAATGAACATTAACGAAACAAATAAGAAAAATAATGAAAAATAACGAAACAAATAAGTAAAATAATGAAAAATAACGAAACAAATAAAAAAAATAATGAAAAATAACGAAACAAATAAGAAAATACTAAAAAGCAACGAAACAAGTAAGAAAATAATGAAAAATATAGAAAAATAATGAAAACCAAAAATAGCAATAAAAATAAAGAAAAATAATTAAAAAAAGTAATGAAATACATAGAAAAAGTAATAAAAATAATGAAATACAGTAAAAAAAACACTGAAATGATGTATGAGATAAGATATTTATTTATAGATAACAATTAACGAACGAGTATTATTTAAACAAATAGATTTCTTGTTTGTTTTCGCTCTTCTCTCATTGAAAGTGAATTTTTAAGTTACAGATGCTCCAAAATGACGCATTTCAAAGGTCAGGAAGTCAAAAGGAATGTTTTGGTGACCTCAAAAATAAACAAAAAAAATGAATTCCCTTGAACCATTTTCTATTGTCTTTAGTTTTCCTTTATACTATTTTTTTTGTTTTTTTTTTTTTTTGTTTAGTATTAATGTGTCATTTTATTATTAGATTTATACGAAATTTATTTTCTGCTTTCCTTTCAGATATTATTTCTTCCTGGTTTACGTCTCAGTCGTATTACGCACATGTGTGTATATAGGAACAAAAGTACACATATACGCACATACACACACGAAA
>JAJOZX010008284.1:0-37500 GCA_023014485.1 Bathynomus jamesi
TTAGAAATTTTGTTTCTAGGGCGAACTTTTTTTCAGAAAATGTACATTTAGGATGATCATGCAAGAGCTGTGTAATTTTTTTATTTTTCTAGAACAAATATCTCTTCAAAAGGTAGGGCGTATTTGGTCCAAAAGATAACGCATGATAATAGTTAGCTACAAGTTTTAGTAATATATATATATATATATATATATATATGTGTGTGTGTGTGTGTGTGTGTGTAAAGGTAGGGAGAAAAAATCTGTATAATTGCATAGATATACTTAATTATAATGTATTAGAATTTGATCATAGAATAAACTGAGCTAATTTACATCCCTTAAAAATGCACTGGCGTTTTCAACTCGTCAAAATCTCTTCCTGACGTCACCCTGAAATTATTGACGTACACTGAATTCATGGGTGTGTCGTCAATGGCACACTGCTTGGGCACTTCTTTCATCATCTGTTATCGACCTAATGTCTAACAAAACCCAGTTCTAAATACCAAAGTGAAGGTCTTTTTCGCCTCGTTTGTCTTCAGTATGTTGTGTGTGTGTGTGTGTGTGTGTGTTCGGGCTTCCTTTGGCCCGCCAAGGTTGTTGCTTCGGCGTTTGGGTGAAAAATGAGCCTAGTTGCGAGGGATGGTCCAGATTCTTCATTGTGATCTTATATAAACCGATTTCACATCCAAGGTCAACTTCTCTGCCTGCCGGCTTTGAGAAGGTAGATGGGGATGGGCACCAGTGTCTACCTATCTCTCACTTTATCTATTTATCTACTTATTCATTATTTATGTAGTTATATCTCTGCTTATATATGTGTGTGTGTGTGTGTGTGTGCCTGTATGTGGTGTATACATGTGTGCATTCATGTGCGTATGTACGTATGTATATGCATTTCTGTACTTTGTTCCTGTATCCATATGTGGCAAAAGGAATGAGAAACATTTGGTAGGCCTTTTGAGTGACGATAGTGTGACTCGTTTAACTCGGAATTAGTTTTTATCAAGCGTAACGAAGCCATTAATAATAATAATGCTTATTAAATTGTCCAAAATGTCTACTAATTCTCGCGGGATTTTTTTCTGCTATATATATATATATATACAGTATATATATAAAAGTTGTGATGTCATTAGACTGTAAAAAAGTATTATATTTGCTCTTGCTTAAATACAGTATGTACTTTTTAAATGGTGTTCATATCATGTTTGAATTTTATATATAAAGTATATTTAACAAAACCAGTCTGGTTATTAACATATTTATTAATAGCAGAGCTTTCGATAAGACCGCTTATCATCTTTAATTCAATGAAAGAGAGAGAGAGAGAGAGAGAGAGAAGAGAGAGAGAGAGAGAGAGAGAGATTTTTTTTTAACTTTGAAATTATAAATTTCACAGTAAATATTTTTTCCAGTTGACTGGTTGCGCAGCTACTTGTATTATTGTCGTTGAAAATAATTTTGGAAGCCTTGCCTACTCAGAATTGAAGTTTGGCCCAATTTGAAGGGCATTTCGATAGTCTGACGTTTGTATACCCATTTGGGTATAATTTTTAGATGTAAAAAAAATTATACCCATTTGGGTATAATTTTTAGATGTGAAAAAAATGTGGTCAACGAAAGAAGGATTTATTCCCTCTTCGTGACACTTCTATCCCTATTTGCACACTGAAGTGGGAGGAAGTTCCAGATTTGGAAAAAACGACGTTTTTTGGAAAATGTGTATAAAACAGGGCTGTAACGTAGTTGCAGGCTCGAGCTGCGTTTTCTATCAAAAAAAAACCCGGACTTAAAGTGCAAATCCTACAATGAATATGGGAATGGATCAATAAGAAGTGCCTCCTTCGAGAGTCCCAATTTCAAATTTCTAATTATTGGACGAAGATTAAACAGGGAATGTCCGAGAATGGGAAGTGACCGATAAATGATGTACGGATAATCCTTGACAGAAAAGTAAGGAATAAAAAAAGCTTGGTCATCTTGGCGATTTGAAAGCAAGAATCTCACCGAGGATTTTCTCTTCAAATCTGTCTCTTCCCACTTTGTCCTCATTATCGGTATCCCCACTTCGGCCATGCATGGATTAGATTGCGCTAAATTAGGTTAGGTTATAGTTATTTAGGTTAAGGCTAGGTTAGGTCAAACCGTCAAGGTATACAGGGGCTTTCCCTTCACTTTAAGCGATTCCCAAACCAGGCGATAATTTCCAAAATTTAGAATCCTCACTTCGAACACATTCCTACTTTCGGAATGAGACTTGGAAGTAATGTTAATAAAATTATATATATATATATATATATATATTATAAAGTGATTTATGAACATTTGTATTTTGAAATAGGAAGTTATGAAATCGTTCAAAAAAATCTAAGTATAACTTAATTATTGATTTAATTACTTCGTTCAAAATCCAAAAGTCTTTTAATAATCACAACCCCCCCCCCCCCCCCAACAAAATTAATTAACAAAACGTATCTTAAAATGAAAGATAACATGACGTTTTGACTTAGCCATATGTATATTTACAGGGTGATCTAAAAAAAAAAATTGTGTTACGTAACAAACTATTTCTAGAAACCTTGTTTGGATCATCTCTATATCTATATCTAGTCCATATCTATTTTTTCGTTATCTACTCGTCTGTCTATCTATATATATATATATATATCTGTTGTTCATATCCTTCAAGGAAATGAAACCCATTAATTTGAAGGACTCCGACACGATAAAATTATAACAGCAATTTTTGACCAACTGTAAAATTATTTTTCTTAATTTTTTTTTATTGTAAGTTATTTATTATCATTTTTATAAATGACTTATTTCATATTAAGGTTATTATCATCATTATCATTAATCATCATCATCATTATTTTTTTTTTAATTTACTAATTTAAAAATTTACTTAATGACAGATTTTTAAAAATATAATTAAGAAATTTTACTCTTAATTTTTTTTTTTTTTTTAATTAAAAACGATTTATTGTTATAATAAAATTTACCTAACTTTTGTCTGTAAACAATTAATACAGTAAATACAGGTATTGTTAATACAGTTCGAAATTCCTGTAAACAGTTTGATTTGCATTTACTGTTTCTGTTGTAATTATATATATATGTATATATATATATATTGCTTTTTTCTGGGAAGAAAGGTTCCGGAACTCTGTTATAAGCTTCCTACAATACAACCTTTGCCATTTGTTACCCCCCCCCCCCCCCTCCATCCCACACAGTGACCATCCCAATCTAAAAAAAAAAAAGCGTCCTTCTTATTCCTAAAAATTTTGTCATATAATCAAAAAACAAAAATAAAATAAAATCGGAATAAAAATAAAAACCCGAAATTTTCTTCCGCATGTTAAAAATAAAAGGTACCGGAACGCCGTTCCGGCGCGTTCCGACAGAAAAGAGTTTTACACACACACACACACAAATATATATATATATATATATATATATATATATATATAGTGTGTGTGTGTGTGTGTGTATATATTATATGATGCAAACCCACAAGGAAAAAGATAAATGATTCCAAGGTTTTTTCGTGCATTCAGAAGTACACCTCATCAGGGAATGACGAGGTGTACTTCTGATGCACGAAAGACCTTGGAATCATTTATCTTTTGACTTGTGGTTTGCATCATATATATATATATATATATATATATATATATATATATATATACACACACACTGTGTATATATATGTACTTCTGAATACACGAAAGATCTGGAATAATTTTTCTTTTTCCTTGTGGGTTTGCATCATTCATCCATTTCATGTATTTAATTGTGAAATTCATCCCATATATATATATATATAAATTATTTCACGAAAGTAACACGTGAAAAATATTTATGATGAATAAACCACGAAGGAAAGGAAACACAGAATGGTGCTCAAGCGCTTTCGTCTAATGAGTGTTCCTGAGGATGTCATTAGACGAAAGCGCTTGAGCACCATTCTGTGTTTCCTTTCCTTCGTGGTTTTATTCATCATATATATATATATATATATAGGGTGAACCAAATGTAGGTGACAGTAAATGATAACGTTTATTTTGAGAATACATATTTAATTTTTTTGTATACTATAATACAAAATAAAATTTAAATAAATTTAGTTATAATATTTAATATAATATAACACAAACACCATAGTTATAATGAACACCATAGTTATAATATAATATAACACAAACCGTATTCAACCTACTGTCCACCTACTTTTGGTTCACCGTGTATATATCTTGAAACTCTGCTCCTTGGCAAGAAGACACGAGTGAAAGAGAATAATATACATATGGAAAATATTTAGGAATGAAATAAAAGCACACTCAAATGAGAGAACAGGTAGACTCTGTAGTTTCCCAGCTGGAGTAGTACAGGGGTGGGCGGGGCCATAATAACGAAAAGGGAAAAACACTCAGAATACGAGGCCTAAAACTTTCACTGACAAAAATTGAGGAACCTCCAGCGCACCAACCCAGATACATTCAAGAACCAACTGGATAGGTTTTTGTGCAAACAAATTCCCTAACCAACCATGCATAGCTGTCTACGAAGGCAGGATGAAAGTAGAAGACAACGCCCTCCTCCATCAAATCCCCCAATGAAGCGGAATGCTACAGGGGAGTCGATCCTGAACAGCAGCTCGAAAAAAGTACCATAAACTATAGTGAGCATATATAATATATAATATATATATATATATATATATATAATATATATATATATATATATATATATATATATATATATATATATATATATATATATATATATATATATATATAAGGAATTTCCCATACTTGGCCATATTCATATATGCCAAATACTATACTATCGGGTATTAGCATTAAAAACCCATTTATATCATCGTGATATTGACCTACGTAACGTACCCTTCGCTAAAAGGTCAAAGATGGGTATAGAACATTTTTTGTGCCCCCCTTTTTTACTCTATTTAATTATTTAAACGTATCATTATGACATTTATACCCCGCCACTGCAAAATTTTAAGGGCATATAACTGTGCAAAACCTATTAGGGGTATTGACATTAAGATCTCATACTCAATGTTACATAAGGAATGATATCGGTAGGTCAGTGTAACATATAATATATGTTACGGTCATCGTGTGAAACCATTTATTTCGCGTAATGCCTGTGATCTTTAATCGCACGCATTACACTTGTGAATCTAACTTAGCCTAACTTAACTTAACCTAACCTTTATGAAGGGATTAAGGGTCACAGGTATTAAACAAAATGACTGATTTACACAGACTGTAATATATATATATATTATCATGCAAACCGACAAGGAAAAAGAAAATTATATAGTGTGTGTGTTTGTGTGTGTGTTATATTAATCAGAGCCAAGAGCGTAACTAGCTTCCAAAAGTTGGGGGGTGACAACTATAATGACGAAAAATCCTGCGATGAATTTCTGTGCTGCTATCCTGTAGGTAATGTGTTTGCGAGCAAAATGATGCTCTTAAAATACTATGATTTAGAGAATGATCTATATTTATGATAGTAATAGGAAAATCAAAGAAGCATTTTCACAACTACCTTTTGTATATCAAGTAGGCCTATATACTTAACATTAAAGGAAAACAATATAGGCAATAATTAAAGTAAAAAATAACTAGATGTCTCATTAAAGTATCTATCACTGCAGTATTAGTACTGAATCAGTAATACTTTCCAACATACTAATAGGACTAATATAATTAAAGATTTACTCATCATAGATTATTTCAAGAACTAAATATTTTCCTTCACGTAAGCTTAGATCAAAAGTTGGGGGGGGGGGGGGGGAGACATGTTCCCCCATTAGTTACGCCCCTGATCAGAGCTGTCGTTTCACTGTTGTTTTTGTGACATAAATCCCACGATTAAATATGTTTGTTATTTTTGTAATTTGTATTATGAATATTATGTTAGTAGTATGTGACTGAGGAAAGTATTTGTTTAAAACAAAAAAATACTTGCCAACCAATCCAAATCTAACCATGGTATGACTTTCTTTAACCATTTAGTTTGTTAGCAGATTAATAACCATGGTTAGTGTGATCGCTGTTTGGTTAAAAATAACCATAAAAGATTGGTTGAGGGATATTTAGCAATTTGGGGATATTGGGTTATTGTAACCAAGTTTCCGGTTATTGTAACCAAGGTTTTGTTTCCATGATAATTAGGCTATGGTTGGTGAAAAGATTTTTAAGAGAGAAGTTAAAATTTTCAGTTTTAAGAAAATTTTTATCAGTTTAAAATTTTTAAAAAAATCCAATTGTTATGAATGTTAATCTTATACACACAAAAAAATATAATTGGTTGGAATAACAATTATATTTTACGACTAATCCAAATAGTTAATTCAACAGTTTGATTTTTTTAAACCAGAAAAGTAATAAACATGGTTATAATAATAATCTTTTAGGAGGAACAGAAATTGGCAGAGCGCTTAGGCCAACTAATGCGACCCATTGCACTATTTCCCGTACTAATATTATTACAAACATCATCGAGATTCGAACCCCCGACCTCAGTGTCTTCACTTCCTTTACAAGGAAACGGTGTTACCCAATGAGCTGCGGCCAATGGCTAGATATGATTCTAGTGCAATCATGGCATGGTTTAATATGGTTAAGATAATTATACATTTCGAATGGTCGTCAAATATATATATATATTATATATATATATATATATATATATACATATATATACAAGGGCGGATCTAGGCATTCCAGTAAGGGGGGGGGTCCAAAGAAAATAAGGCACCCCCCCTAAAATAAAAAAGGCACAGTACAAAATATTTTTTCTTAAAACAGACCACTAATGAGCGATTGTAAAATCCATTGCATTGTTTTATTAAAAGAGTCTCATTCAAATATGATACAAAATAAAAATCTAATTTGGGTACAACAGTTAATCACAGAAAAATTTCAAACAATAACAAACGTCTTGCAATTAAAAGAACTTTCAGAATAAGATGAAAATAAAGATAGTGATATGGCGGCACCAGTACTAAGGGCACCTATGAAAACCATTACAACTACCTACAAATTTGGGAGTATCAATGTATAAGGATAAAGACTCAAAATAGAATTTTAATAAAATAAAATAACCATTATCTAAGTATTTACAAAACAAAATTTGTTTTCAGAGGCATACACATCATTCAAATAGGGCACTTGTACTTGTAAAAAGGGCACTTGGAAAAAAAGGGCACTTGGAAAAAGGGCACTTGAAAAAAAAGGGCACTTGGAAAAAGGGCACTTGGAAAAAGGGCACTTGGAAAAAAGGCATTTGTAAAAAGGGCACTTGCAAGAATTGAGGCGGGGTTCTTCTCCGACACCACCATCCTTAGATTCGCCTATTTATATATATATATATATATATATATAGGGTGTCCCATAAGTCCAGTCTCATATGAAATTTATTTTAAATTAAATTTGAAAAAGTATGCGTTAGAACGAAACAAAATAAATGTTCAAATTGATGTCCTGTTCCGTGATGTCTTGTTAGTGAATTACAGTGGTGAGGAAAAGGCCTCCGAAGGCCTTTTCCTCACCAGTGTAACTCACTTTTATATTAGCCATTGCATGTTATTCTACCGGCAACAAAAAAAAGGTTCCAAAACAGACGTCTATTTGAACAGTTGTTTTTGGTTCTATTACTTTTGTAAATTTAATTTAAAATAAATTTTCTATGCGACCGGACTTATGGGACACCCTGTATATATATGTATATATATTATGTAAACTCACAAGGAAAAAGAAAAATGATTCCAGTCATTTTTCTTTTTCCTTGTGGATTTACATCATTCATTCATTTCACGTGTTTAATTGTGAAACTCATCCCAATATATTTCTTTTTTTTTTTTCTATTATATATTTTCGCCTTTCTGTCTGTCTGTCTGTCTGTCCTTTATGCAAGCGCAAACCGTTTAACCTAGAGCTACTAAATTTGGCACGGGAACCTCTTATGGGATGAAGAATGTCAACACAGAGTCGGTCAGCCTGTCTGTTTGTCTGTTTGTATTACGGGCTACAATGTGAAGCTCAAGATTTTCATGACTGTGTTATAATAATGTTATAATGTTATAATGTTTCAGACCAACAAAGACCCTAGGATCCACTCATGGCTGGTCTACCTAACTGTGTTCGTGTATTGTGTATGTCCTCCGTGGTGGCGGAGGGGACCTACAATTTTACGTGGGTTCCGAACCACAAGAACATAAGAAATTTATGTAAAAACTGCCGGTAAATTGGCAAAGACCAATTTTTACGAAACTAAATAATTATCAATTTAAAACTAATTAATTATCGATTTAAAACTAAAGATAGAATCTCTGATCCAGAGGATCAAGTCATAATAGACTACTATCCACAAATATGTTACACTCTATATCTATTTATAAAGGACATGCAAATATATCGGATCCAAAGAATCCAGTCAATTTCATTACGGTATCCATCAAGTCACGGTCCATATCGATAGCGGACCAAGTCAAAATTTACAATCATATACATTACAATATATACACTTACGAGAAAAGAGTAGGTGTGGCTGTAAAGACTGTACAGTAATGTAGAAATGTGTGTGCACCCATTTTGGGTCTCCCATTTAAAGGTGTTTGTGGGGCAAGTGAAGATCATGAGTTTTTCAATACCTCACAGTACTATGGGGGTCACCGCTCGGCAGAGGAATCTCTTTAAATGGGGTGTGTAAGGACAGAGAGTATCCCCTAACCCAAGACGCTGCCTCCCTATATCCCACAACACTTGTGTTGAGCTGTGGGATCTATCCCCAGAAAGCCTTAATTTTACTACCTTAAACTATACCCTTTCTATCAACATATGCGTCTAATCGATTTTTAAACATGTTTATAGACGTGCTACTAATTACTTCTACCGGCAAACTATTCCAGCTATTTACTATTCTATGCGTAAAAAAGTTTTTCGCAACTGCTGTCTCGAACCTTCTACTTGTCAACTTACACCCGTTATTTCTAGTCCTATTACATTGAGATATTTCGAAAAAGCTATCTCTATCTACGTTATCGAACCCATTCATAATTTTGAAAACCTGGATTAGATCACCCCTTAACCTCCTGGTCTCGAGTGTTGTCAATTTTAACTCCTTAAGCCTATCCTCGTACGACTTTGACCTAAGCGACGGAATCATCTTAGTTGCTCGTCTTTGAACTCTTTCGATTTTGTCTATATCTTTGCGCATATACGGATTCCAAAATTGGACCGCGTACTCCAAATGGGGTCTAACTAATGATTTATAAGTGGAACTATAATATCGCGCGATTTGTACTCAAATTTCGAGCTATAAAACCTAACACTTTGTTCGCCTTATTGACCGCTGCTGTACTTTGTTTCGCTACTTTTAAATCACCAGTGACTATAACTCCTAAATCTTTTTCCTGCTCTACGCTTGTTAAATCTTTCCCTGACATACTATATACGCAAATTTACCGTTACGCGAACCTATATGCAAAATTTTGCACTTATCAACGTTAAATCTCATTTGCCATGTGACTGACCAATCAACGATTTTTCAGATCTTCCTGAATTTTACCTCTATCTTCGTCATTAATCGCCCTACCATCCAGCTTCGTGTCATCCGCAAACTTTGAAACTGTACTGACTAGGCCGACATCTAAATCGTTAATATATATAAGAAAAAGCAAGGGGCCCAATACAGAACCCTGAGGAACGCCACTCGCTACATTAGCCCAGCACGACTCCGCTCCATCAACGACCACCCTCTGTTTCCTGCCTCGCAACCACTCTTCTAGCCAATTTATTACTACACCCTGATTCCATGAGCCTTAGTTTTTTCAATGAGTCTTTTGTGCGGCACGGTGTCAAACGCTTTTTGAAAATCTAAATACACTACATCAACCGCCCGATGTCTATCGTAAACGTCACCACGCTTTGGAAAAATTCTAAAAGATTAGTTAAGCAAGATTTGTTTCGCCTAAATCCGTGCTGCGTATTTCTAACAAGTTTATGGTATTCTAAGTGTTCGACTATACGATCCCTAATTATTGATTCCAAAAGCTTACCTACAACAGACGTTAAACTGATTGGCCTATAATTTCCCGCAGCACCTTTATCGCCTTTCTAAAGATAGGTGTTACGTTCTTTTCTATAGTTTTATTGACCAGATATCTGATCAGATTCAGAAATCTTGACACAATGTGAAGCTCAAAATTTTCACGGCTGCGTTCTTTTCTGTAGTTTAGCCTGTCTGTTTGTCTGTTTGTGAAATTTATTCCGGCCAGTAATGGGGGAAGGGTGGGGGTGGGGTAAGTGGGGGAGAGGGGTGGGGTAATGGGGAGGGTGGGGGTAATGGGGGAGGGGTGGGGTAATGGGGAGGGGTGGGGTAATGGGGGAGGGGGTTAGCCCCCAAGTTGCATAAAGGGGGGGTGAGGGGTTTGTGAAATTTATTCCGGCCAGTAATGGGGGAAGGGTGGGGGTGGGGGTAAGTGGGGGAGAGGGGGTGGGGTAATGGGGAGGGTGGGGGTAATGGGGGAGGGGTGGGGTAATGGGGAGGGGTGGGGGTAATGGGGGAGGGGGTTAGCCCCCAAGTTGCATAAAGGGGGGGGGTGAGGGGTTTTGGGGGGCATTCAGTTGACCTAACAGGGCAACGCCGGGTACCTCACCTACTGTAGTTTAGCCTGTCTGTTTGTCTGTTTGTGAAATTTATCCCGGGCAGTAATGGTGGAAGGGTGGGGGTGGAAGAGAGGGGTGGAGGTAGTGGGGGAGGGTGGGGTAATAGGGAGGGGTGGGGGTAGTGGGGAGGGTGGGTAATAGGGAGGGGTGGGGGTAATGGGGAGGGTGGGGGTAATGGGCGAGGGGTTAGCCCCCAAGTTGCATAAAGGGGGTGAGGGGGTTTTGGGGGGCATTCAGTTGACCTAACCAGGCATTCATTAACCCGGGCGGAGCTATTGAAGAATAGGGACCCCAGCCTTCTTTAGTTACGTTTATAAGGCTAACTAACGAAAATATCACGACCTAACCTAACCAATCGTTAGGTTAACTGTACGCCCTTGACGAATGGTTAGGTTAGGTCATGATATTTTCGTTAGTTAGCCTTATAAAGCTAACTAAAAAAGGCTGGGGTCCCTATTCTTGAATAGCTCCACCCGGGCAACGCCAAGTACCTCACCTAGTATATATATATATATATATATATATATGTTGGTTATTTTAATAATCAAATACTTTTGTCTTTATAACCAAAGACAATTGTGGTTGGAAGTGTAATACGCGTTAAAAACAATCAGGTACGTAAAACAGAGAAATTAAAAAAAAAAAAAAAAAAAACTTCAACCTTCATTTCTAGTACTGCATTGTTTCCCTCTGACGTATAATTTTATCTACAGCAAATCTACTTACAAACGCCTATACAAAATCCTTTCTAGTATACACGCGATATACGGTGTCATACATAACGGATGTATACTGTACAAGTGTACACTGTAGTACATACTGTACATACTTGTATGTAATTTTGCCCCTATATAGAGGGGTTTATCATAATTAAAGGTATGGCGTTTGATGTTCACCTTGACTGGACGTATATGAAGACCAAATTTAATTTTTTTTTTGTTTGAGTATTCTCGTTTGTCCACGGGCGAATTGGACTAAATGGGCGATGATCAAAATATTTGTTTAGGTGTACACCAAATATATATAACTGTCCTTCGCAACACTGTCATATTACACACACACACACACACACATAAAAGTCGTAAGAAAGCAATAAGAGAAGTAAAATGCATAAAAAAGAAATTAAATGTTTTTTAGAATTGTCAACATTTCAATAAAAAACAATTGTCCTTCTCAAGAGTCAAGAAAAATATGTTTAGAAAAACATTTGGGTTCCTGTCAAATATCGACTCTTCTTATATATATATATATATATATACTTCGAGAGAGAGAGAGAGAGAGAGGAGAGAGAGAGAGAGAGAGAGAGTGTTTGTGTAGAGCAAGCCTGAGGAAATATGAATGTGCTTGTAACTGATGCAGTTATATTTGTATTGCCCTGGGGAAGAAGTACAACTTATGGTTCATCTTGATCCTGAAAAATCATGCACCTGAAATGATAATACTGGAAGTGTTTGCAATACAAACCTAAGAAAATAGTATAAAAAATGAATACGGATTTGAAGTCTTTAAACTGTAATAACAGCATTGTTGCTTGTAGTAGTTATCAGCTACGTACGGAGGACTGGCAAGAACGTTTACTCTCTATAATCTATATCCTTGGCAATAATGCTGCGATCTGCTCGTACCTGTGTTCAGTAAGTGTTCAAACAGCAAGCAAGCCATGAAGCGGATTGAAGCTGTTTGCATATGTTACTTCTTTTTCACAATGAGTAACGTTATAGTAGAGACGTTGGCACACTTCTTTCCATTACTATTTTTTAGCTTCATTTATTTATTCATTTATTCTGTGGGGGCCACAAGAAGTCCTAGTTTACAAGTCACGGCCGCACACCACTGAGAAACTAAAAATGAATATTCGAAAGGCGTGTGCCAACGTCTCTACTACAATGTTACGCATTATAAGAGAGAACTAACGTATGTAAATTGCTTCATGGCTTGAAGTTTGAACTTTTACTGACTAAATAAATATTTAACATGGGCCATACTTTTAGTTCTCCATATACAGGGTGTGAGAAAATTTTTAAGGCATACATACAACTGTTTAGTTAACAACATTATACAGATAAGTGTTCAAATGATGAAGCAAATCAAACAAAAAGTCTATAAGAATTTTATTCATACAAATATTTTGTTCAATTATAATTTAATCTTCAAAGAATTCTCCATCCACTATGATACATTTGTGGATTTTCTCTGTGAAACTCTACATTGTTCTTGTGGACATATTGAGTGGGATCCGTTTCATTTCTTCATCTATTCTGCAGCCAAGGGCATTCACATTTAGATAGATAAAACCAGGAGTGTAGAGTTTGTCACGCAAATAAGCCAAAGCCAGAATCAGGTGATCTGGCTGGCTACTCGATGGGGACCTCGCGCGCCTAATCCATCTTCCTTCAGGTTAGTGTCCAGACTCTTACTGGCAGAGTAATGTGGCGCCGCTCCATCATGTTGATAAAGCCAATTTCTGCCAAAGCAATTAGTAAACTGTGGCAAAACTTTGTCTCTCAATACCTGGCAATAGCGTTTTCCATCCATTGCATCGTATCTCTCGATATGTCAAAGGCAGTGGTGGCGAACCTTTTTTGCTGGTGGGTCATTTTTGTTACTTTTGATTTAAAAAAAAATGAAATTGGGTCACAATAATTTATTTACTTACTATTTTTAGTAAGAAACTTGTTGGATTTTAGCTGCTAATGTTTTGCTCCGAGGTTTATATTTAGTTGTCTTTAGTCTCACACATGCAACATTCATATCTGTGCCAAGGCGATTTCTAGTGGTGGATTTGACGAAATTCATGGAGAAAAACGACTGTTCACACGAATAAGATGAACTAAACATTTTTAGCAGAGCTAACGCTAGTTTTTTCATTAATGCAAAAGAATTTGGTAAAGAGTTCCATTCTACAAGAATAAGATTCTCTACTCTTTCTATTGATTGTTGTTCTCTGATTACACCAAAAATTGACAGAAAATATTAAAAGGCAGAAAATATTAAAATTAAAGTCATATTTTATTTAAATAAGAGCTCGTAGGTCACTAAAAATTGCCGAAGTGGGTCAGGTCCTTGACCCGCGGGTCAGTGTTCGCCATCACTGGGTCCTAGGGTCTTCCTGTTCCAGCCTATGGTCATTCCTGGTCTTGTATAGTTGCTTTGAAAGTATCGCATACACCGCAGTGATATCACTGGAATTTATTTATTATTAACAAATTATTTGTTTGTATAAAATCCTTAAAGTCTTTTCTCCCACCCTATATATATATATATATATATATATATATATATATATAGAATGATTAATTTAAAAGGTATGACCAATTATTTTTGCACCATTTTTCGACAAATCTATGGTGACTCATTGCTCAGCATCTATGTAGGTGACATCCCAAGAAAGGATAGCGTACTAACAGTTGAACACAAAAGCGCTTGGGTACCATATAAGGACATTTCCATTTCCTATCGTTATTCTTGCCTAGTATCTTTTATTCCTTAATTACTTATTTTGTTTATTTAAACCTGGTACCTAATTTAATCTGTTCAACTATTTATGTACGTATATTCTAAAACAAATGACAGCAGCATAGCGTCACATTACCGTTTGAAGAGTAAAATCATATTGGCGTCATAGTACCGTCGTACTGCTGTCATACTAAGTCATGGTAGTGTCATACTAAGGTTATTATTAAAATTCACGGCATCACAACAATAGTATTTTGGCACAATGAGGGCACAGCGTCACATTACTGTCTGAAAAGTGACGGTCATACTAACGTCATATTGCAGTCTGCAGTGCCATCATAGTGAATACTGAAGGCACGTTTGTGCCATGTTGATGTTAATTACTATTGAAATTCGCGGCATCATGATGGAAGTGAGGCCCATGGTGTAATGGTATCGCATCTGACCGGCAATCGGAAGATCCCGGGTTCGATTCCGGGTGGTTACCTCATTTTTTCATTTGTTTCGTTCTCTCTCTCTCGTCTTGCGCGGAATATCTCCTATACAAGCGTCGTTCTTTACGTTATTTATACTGCGTGTTCTTTGCAGTTGAATGTGTGTATATATATATATATGTGTGTGTGTGTGTGTGTGTTTGCAGGTATTGAATAACATAATTTACTTTCACATATAGATATATATATATACCTGATACGCACATTTTCTACCCTCGATTAAAAAAAGCAAAAATGTATCATAAAAGTGGAGTGGAATGTAATTGAATGAGCGGTGTAAAACCACACTGAAAATAGAATAAAAAAAAATTACTGTGAATTTTGCGGCGAAAAGATCACGTGACCAAAAAAAAAAGTTGCCTTTTTGGGGGGATTTTTTTATTTATTTATTTATTCAATTATTTTATTATTATTTTTTTCTTTTTTTTTTGTGGTAAATAAAGATTGATTTCTCTGCATAAGACTTTTTTAAGGGTTATTACGCATACCTTATAACAACAACCTTACTCGCTCTGTTTATGGGAGTGTCATTTCTTCCTGGGTGTTGTGTTAATGGGAACAACCCCGCTATCAGTTGGTCTTCCTATATGTATTCAAAGTTGTTATAACAACTTCTCTACAGCATAGTTTTCTCTTTAGCTGAACGAGGTTGTAAAATATATGAAAAAACACATTTATACACGCTTCACCTTTCCACATTTATTTGGGATGTTCAATGTGTGTGTGTGTGTGTGTGTGTGTGTGTGTGTGTGTGTGTGTGTGTGCTTTTTCCTGCTAAGAATATATATTTATGGTTTCTATATAAATTATTCGACATAAACGTTATATGTATAATTATTTCTCTCAAGGATATTTACAATTGTACAAGAATTGATGTGTGTGTGTGTGTGTGTGTGTGTGTGTGTGTGTGTGTGTGTGTGTGTGTGTGTGTATATATACTGTATAAATTAAGTATGTATCAGGCAATTAATTTGTATATCTCCACTAGTGTTTTTGTTTAGATAGCATTGTTACTACTAGTATTATTACAAAGTTCTTTGCTTGAAGTCTGGTCTGGATAGGCTGTCTGTGTTTGTCACTGTACAGGGTGATCCGAAAAGGTGTTTAAAAAAAATAGTGTGCAATAAATTACTTTTGGGGAGCATCTTTTTTTGGATAACCTTGTATAATTATAGGATTACATCGTGGCTACGCGCAACAGTGCTTTCCATTAAGTGAGCAAGGATAGGCAACGTTAGGTCTGAGTAGTCGTTGGATGGGTGCATTGAGATGATGTAGCAACCCGTGGTTAGGGTCCCACTTAAAGCTGTGGATTCCTTCCCTTACATTACCTTTGCCATTATGAAAGAGAGTCAAACAACTCAAAACATAATTTTAACTGTAGTTAAAAAAAAATGCCTGAATGACCTGTACAACAAGAGCAATTAATTTCCATAGGAGGAGATTGTAGACACTAACAGACCAGGGAAGTACTCCGGCGGGGACGTTAGGTAAGAGACAGGAAGTGCCGGAACTCATTTTTCTTCTGTCACTGTTCCCCTTAGCTGATCTTTTTCCGTGTCTCATCTACTTTGCGAGTAGTCCAGTCCAGTAGCAGTCCTTCTATTTATCACTCGCATACATGCATTTTGCACACTACATAATCTTTTTAAAATTAAATAAAAAAAAGACAACCTTTTCAAGAGCCTCAAAATCCGGAGGGTGGGGGGAGGGCGTTTTTGCGAGTATTCGCCCTCGGCCACTCATTCTTGCATTAAAAAATCTACCATTAGTTTTCATCACCTACCAGTTAGTTTCTATCAGCTACCAATTAATTTCTATTAGCTACCATTTAATTTCTATTAGCTACCATTTAATTTTCATCATCTACCAACTAATTTCCATCATCTACCCCAATTTATTTCCATTGTCTACCAATTAATTTTCCAATTCATTTCAATCGTCTACCAGGTGATCTGCTTAAAGGGTAAATTCTTTTCCGCTCAAATCTGATGTAATAAAGGACCTGAAAAATCAGAGATGCTGAAGGGATTTTCCCGGACTTGAAAAGGAATGCGTAATTCCTGTTCAATATTTTACAGTATGATAATCGTTCCTGTTTATTTGATATCTGATCAACAGGATTTCTTCACTTTGCTCCAGAGACAAAACAAGATATAGTAAATAGACTAGCAAAACATGTAATATACCCCAAAAATAACTTATAAAGTATGACACTTAGTAAAACATATGTTAGTAAAACTTACATATGTACTGATGCATTTTTCAACCCTCTATCTACAGTATGTCTGGGTCGAATACTTATCGTTTCAAATACAGAAATACAGGCATTAAGATCTAACCCTACAAAAGCTTCTGGCGTTAAAGGGTTAAGTTTTTAAGTACTTCTTGTAAAAGTACTTGAAAAGCTTATATGAATATAGTTGTATCAAGTTCCGATTTTTTTTCCAGTCAGTAACAATATTTTGGGGTTGTTTAACCCCCCCTTCATAAGGCCAAGAGTCACTTGACGAAATGAACTATATAGCGGTACGTGGGATTCGAATCATCTTTTTGAAACCATCTCCTCTTTTAACCAAACACTATTTTTGAACGTCCCCTTCATGGATATAAGACTTAATAAACTGTACTGCCCCGGTGGAAACCACTGATTTAAGGGAACCTTGTACAATATGAATTAATTCTCTCGTACTGCACGTGACTTTTCCATAAGAATACAAAAGAAAATTTCAACTTGTGGCTTGTCGGCTATTTTTTTTATTATAAAAGTTAATGAACTAATGAACTTAAGGTTTAAAAGAATAAAACATTCTATATAGATTAAGCCATTGTTTGGATAATAAAACATTAACAATTGGACTTACCAATTTTAATGATTCTTTATATATATATATATATATATATATATATATATATATATATATATATATATATATTTATGATGAATAAACTACGAAGTAAGGAAACACAGAATGGTGCTCAAGCACTTTCGTCTAATGACATCCTCAGGAACATTAGACGTCATTAGACGAAAGCGCTTGAGCACCATTCTGTGTTTCCTTTACTTCGTAGTTTTATTCATCATAAATATTTTTCACGTGTTACTTTCGTGAAATAATTTTCATATATATATATATATATATATGAGCGGACTGACAGCAACCTGAGCCGTCGGGCATAATGAGGTCCTGGGCCCGTTGAAATCCGATTTTTTTTTATATTACAGTTCGATTAGATACTTGACCCAATTGAGAACACACTCACTGTTTTATGATGACTGCGGGCCAGGGCCGCTGGGCCCGCTAATGGCACGGGCTCTCATGCCCGATTGCCCGACCACTCAGTCCGCCCCTGTGTATATATATATATAAAGAACCATATACGTGTACATATGCATATATACTACAAGGGGTGTATAAAGTAACGCAGGTGAAGAGACAAATCTGATTTGAACTGGTTTAAACTAGTTTTAACTTATTTTTAACTCGTAAAAACATGTTCGACACCCTCTTATAAACTTTACCGTCAATGTACAGTTGTTATAAAATACATGTAATAAATATTAAGTGTTCATGTTCGCTTGCATTAATATAATTCAAATCGGTTTTGCCTCTTCTCTTGCGTTACTTTATACACACCCGTACCAAATTGCAAGCTACTGCAATATACACAGAAATAATATGAGTAAACCAATGTCTAAACAACTAGTTTTCCTCGTAATGGTGGGAATGATTGTGGTTTAAGTCCTGTAAGCGCCAAATATTTACCTGAAAAATAGTTTATAAACTCTTCAGTGGTTTTGCTGCGGTTTCACCTGAAAAAAAAACAAAATTTCCTCCTCAGAATTTCGGACCATGTTTAGTCTCGGGGAAAAAAGTTCGTCTAGAAATATAAAACTTCTAAAACTTCATAATTCCTAATCGGTAACATTCCTTTATATATATATATATATATATATATATATATATATATATATATATATATATAATATATATACGCCTCGGTGGTGTAGTGGTTAGATCGGCCCAGGGTTCGATTCCCGGTGACGGCTTGCGACGCGCAGCTAACCCAGCTGTTTATCCTTCCACACAATAAAAATTGGTTGGTAGATAAATGGGCACCCTCGGTAGCCTTGTGGTTAAGACGCTGGGCTGATCGGGAGGTCGTGAGATCGAGTCCGGGTGAGGATTTTGCAATTTCTAACCAGTCGTGGTGGATTGTGGTTCGGATTCCACGTTAAGCTGTAGGTCTAAGGTGGAGCAACACGCTTGACCTTCCTCAGAATGAACAATTCGGGTGGAAACAAAACCAAGGTTAACCAAGGTTATTATTTTAATGATTATTTTTTGTTTTCTGGTGACAATAATAAAATTTCAAAAACAAAACCCAGTCGGTATTGATTAGTAATTTTTTATGACTTTTGAAATTATTAGGTCTTTAGTCGAAATTTTTTCCGAAACACGTTCTTGGCTAAACTAAAAAGGAAACTTTTTTATATTGTTTCGGATCACCTGAAGATCAGGGCCCCAGCCTTCTTTAGTTAGCCTTATAAGGCTAACTAACGAAAATATCACGACTTAACCTAACCAGTCGTTAGGTCAACTGTACGCCCTTGACGATTGGTTAGGTTAGGTCGTGATATTTTCGTTAGTTACCCTTATAAAGCTAACTAAAGAAAGCTGGGGGGGCCCTGATCTTCAAGTGATCCATTGTTTCTTCTTCACACGTGAACGAATTCAACAGAAACTTATCAACAATGTGGTCTGCTGCTCATTTTCTTCGTCTACCAATTTATTTTTATCATCTACTAGTTTATTTTCCCTGTCTATTACAGTTTATCGCCATCGTCTATTAATTAATTTTCCATGCAAAATTAATCTATCTCCATTGTCTACTAACTCATTTTCCTTGTGTATACCAATCTATCTCCGTCGTCCCCCGAGTTCATTTTCTTTGTCGATGTCAGTTTATTTCCATCGTTAACTAATTCATTTTTTTTGTCAAAAAAAATGAATCTACTGGTCCAATTTCCTCGTCCGTTCCTTGTTTATATCGTTTACTATATATAATAATTTATATATATATATATTTCCTTATCTAAATACACCAATTTATTTACATCGTCTACGCGTTCATTTTCCTTATTAAAATCAATTTATTCCTATCATTTTCCTGTCTGTGTTCTTCAGCGTTTTAATTAATTTTTATTATAGACCAATTATATTTTTTTTATTTTTACTCATTTCTTGTCTATTAAAGAATTTTTTTTTTTTTTAGAGATGATCACGTCCCACAATCAGCTTCTCTTTGTTTTATCATTAATTTTCCTTTGGTTTCGGATGCTTTGCTTTATACTTACTCATATACCCAAATGAATATAAGTCTTCTTTGTATATTCAGGGATTCTGGGTTCAAACTGTAGTTCAGTTTTACGACGTCACTGGATTATGAAGACTGCAATAATAATTCACATTATCTCTCTCTCTCTCTCTCTCTCTCTCTCTCTCTCTCTCTCTCTCTCTCAAAACCTTATTTTTATAATACACCAATACCAATGTTTATTTCTCAAGGCACAGAACATTGATCCCACGTTCAAAAAATGCTTCATCAACCAAAAAATACGAAAAGACTATCTGGTAACTGCCAGCGGCATAATTTCCTTATTCGTACGACGTATGCCGCGGTCGATCATTTAAATTTAATTCTTCTAAGATCGATTTGGTTTTACAGTGTTTTTTCTTACCTTAAATATGACCGTAAAACTGTAAGTATCAGAAACGGTATTCCTCTATCAGGACCCGTAATTTGGATTTCAGGTAGATAATTTCAGGTAGATAATTTACGCGGCATAAAAAAGTAGATTTGAAATACTAACAATTTAAGTGAACCAGCAAGAAATGCATTTTATAAGAAGGAAATCTTGCTTTTATACATGCAAATATGCAATAAAAAATGCGTATAAATCATAAAGTACATTTATTCCACTATTCCCTATACATATAAATTTTAATTTTTTATTCTGAGTTGAGAGAGAGAGAGAGGTGGAAGTGAGGTAGCGAGCATTTGTATGCGACAGAAAGAGTAAATCGAGTGTGTGTGTGTGTGTCTGTGTGTGTGTGTGTGTGTGTGTGTGTGAGGTGAGGGTTGAGAGAGGGAATGAGAGAGAGAGAGAGAGTGAGAGTTACAAGGAATTACAAGGGCAAGAGGAAGCCTCAAAGACCTTCCGGTCCAATCTGGAAGTGCGCGCGCGCGCGTGTGTGTGTGTGTGTGTGTGTGTGTCTGAGAGAGAGAGAGAGAGAGTCACTGTGGGCATGTACTCAATGCATGTATGTATGTATGTGGCAGAAATTAAGTGTGTGTGTGTGTGTGTGTATGTGTGTGTCTGAGAGAGAAAGAGTTAACTTGTGTGGCTAGGAGGAACTGTAGAAAATGCGTTTGATTGACAGCCGAAATTGGCAAAGAAACTACCACAAAAAGTGATCAACCTTAAAAATGCTGATTTTAAAGTTGCTTAAAACAACCTAAAAATAAAGGTTAAAAAATAAATTAAGAAAACCCCTCCCAAAACTTACAGGACTAAATCCGACACAAAAGCGGAAGAGAGAGGTTACACACACACACACATACTGTCCAAAAGTTTGGAAACACCAATGTATATGGGTATATTTACAACCATTATCTGTCGTATATGTACGTTGTGAATGAGGCAGTAGAATATAAAATGCATACAAATATATATTATTACTTTAATGAATACATAGACAAAGCTATATATGTCAGTATTTAGTGTCTTTCCCCACCGCCAAAGCTATTTGCCCTTATAACAGCTTGGGCACTGTTAATAATGCCATTAGTGTATTTCTTTACCACTGATATTAAATGGCTTCAGTGTATCCCTCCCGGTCAACATAGTCCCTATATACCTCAACTGGATGCACGTTGGAGTTTTGTGATGGCCATTCCATAATTTTTAGTTCACCAGCGTCCTCCTTCCCCTTCAAATAGGTTTTTACAATCCGTGGCGCGTGCTTGGGGTCGTTATCTTGTTGAAAGAAATTCTTGTCCAGCCAGTCGCTTTTCCTTTGACAGAGCATGCAGTTGAAGAATGCGCTTGTACTTCTCTTTAGTTAAAGTACCATAGATTTTCACAAGGGAGCCAACTCCAGATGAACTTATGGGCTCCCAAACATTGATAGATTTCCCCCACCCCCACCATGCTTTACTGTTGGTTGTGAGCACATATTATACCTCTCACGCTGTCTCCGTCGTATGTAGTCTTAGACCCAAAGATTCAGATTTTGACTCATTTCTCCAGTCTCCACAGAACCTTCGTCCAGTCAGTCGACATCTCGTGCATACTTTACCCTCTTAGTTTTGCTTCCTGGTCTCAGGTACAGTTTTTTGGCAGCAACTCTTCCGTGCAAGTTTGCTTCATGTAATTGACGTCGTATTGTTACGGCCGAAACGTTAGTGCCCCGTGAGGAATTAATGTCCTGCTGCAAACTATCCTTCTATCTCTCAAGCATGTAACCTTCAAGTACTGGTCTCGAGATTTTATCATTTTTCCTGATCTTCCTTTTCGTTGTTTGTTTTTAGTTGACCCTGTTTCAAGATGGCGTTCGATAGTGTCCCACACACCAGTTTTACAGAAATGTCCAGCATTTCAGCAATTTTTCTAATAGTATATATATCTTCTCGCAAAGTCACGATCTAAATTTATGCGAATATCTTCTGGTATCTGCCGTATCGGAGCCATTGCATTTAAAAAAAAAATCAGTTCAATCCATCAGTCAAAAAGTTCAAGGCACTCATTATTTTGATGCGTGATGTACAAAACTAGGAATGTTTATAAAACACGTTACACACCACTAATTATAATGAACATATTCTATAAACACAACCATTCTACTGTGGTTAAGCAAAGGCTGTTAAAGCTAATAGACTAAAATCGATTTTCACTGAAAAAGAACAAAGGATAACATATACCTGAATAATGCATTTGTAAGAATGCTTTCAGCTATAGTTAACCAATAAACTTGTATTTTAGTTTATTTTGCGCATGCGTAACGTGGACAAGTAAAATTATGCTAGTTAGGAAATTTTGTCGTCAAATTCTAGATTTTAGCTAGAATATGGAGCATTTTTTGATAAATTTTTAGTGGCACTTCCAAACTTTTGAACCTTTGAACAGTAATCTATATATATATATATATATATACACCTTCGTTAATTGGTTTTGCTTCCGCCCGAATTATTCATTCTGACGAATGTCAAGCTTTTCACTCCACCTTAGACCTACAGTTTAACGTGGAATCCGAACCACGCCCCACCAGCAGCCCAGCGTCTTAACCACTAGATTACCCAGGGTACCCATGAACAGCTGGGTTTTGTGTGCGCGCCGCCTACCGTCACCGGGTCTCGATTATATATATATATATATATATATATATATATTATAACTATCCTTCTGTCTCTCAAGATATTCCTAGGTTTAATTCCTTCACCTCTACCATTTAAATAATTACTGGATCGTAAATATGAAATTTGCCGTCAATTTGGAGCGTGTGAAATAAAAAAAGAGGACATAGTTTTGCCACAAAAAGGTGTATAAATTAACAAAGGTATGAATTGGTATGAAGAAAACAGTAAAAATTGGGTTGCAATCCTTTAAAAATCATTTAATTTGGGTTATGAATGAGGTTATTAATGGGTTTTTTTTGTTTCACCTTTCGTCAGCCACTCGCTTTGCTCTCCACGTGTTAGTTATTTTATCGCATACCCTCGGTATATGGGTATCCTGTGGTTTAAATGATTGTATATGCTCTTTAGTAGGCTATATATATATATATATGCGTGTGTATAGTTATGCATACAGTAAGTATATAATCTAAGAGTTGTTCCCGACGGTTGTTCAAAATGGAATCAAACAGCTGTTGTGTTTTTGATATAGTTTTCATGTTAATTTTTGCGCATTGCCTTATATAATAATAAAAATTAAAACAAAACAATATTATCCCAATTTAAATTATGTAATAAATTTATTATTATTATTATTAGTAGTAGTAGTAGTAGGTAGTAGTAGTACACTTTTAGACTACCAAATTACTGTTCGAAATTATTAGATCCAATTTTGATAAAATTGAACAAAATAACTGATGTTATTTCAAAATAAATTTTGTTTATATTAAACACATACTGTATGAGATACATTTACTTGGTTGGAATTCATCATAATTTTCATATTTCCCCACACGAAATCAAAACCAATTCCAATAAAGTAAATATATTTTGATATGTTTAAAATCCATATTAATTTTTTTGTTTAAATTAAATATAAAATTATTTTTAGACCGGTAGGTAAATACAGTTATTTTAATGTAGAATAATCTTAAAGCATATATGTATATATATACTGCAGGCATCAAACGTCTTATAAGTAAAATTAATATAAAATTAATGTCAAGTGGGATTATATAAACACAAAGACAATACACTGGAGAGAGAGAGAGAGAGAGAGAGAGAGAGAGAGATATATATATATATATATATATATATATATATATATATATATATATATATATATATATTGCGAACACGAACATATTTGAGTGGTCATTTAGTTCTTATTTCAGCAACAAAACAGTCACATGAGGTTACAGAGCAGGTAAATCAATTAAAAACTCGATTCCGACTTGTCTATGCAGGACAGGCAAAGTAATCAGGAACACTGGAAGACATAAATTATACAATACAGGTGTGCACACACACACACACACACACAACACACACACACACACACACACGCAATGAAGTGTATGTATATATCCGATTTCTTATCAAGTACAAGGAAATCTATTGGCATATAACAAATAATTTATTTAATTCAGATCCACTGTATCTCCCTCTTTATGTACAATACTTCAGATTCACTGTATCCCCTTTTTATGTATAAAGATACAGTATATAAGGCAAAAAATAGAAAACACTTAATATATTGTAATATATACATATGGATTATGAATCCACTGGCCCCGGGTTCGATTTCCGGTAACGGCGGTTGGCGCGCAGCAAACCCAGCTGTTCATCCTTTCATACAATAAAAAAATTGTTTGGTAGATGAATGGGTATCTTCGGTAGCATAGTGGTTAAGACGCTGGGCTGCTGATCGGGAGGTCGTCAGATCGAGTCAAGGCTAGAACTTTGTAATTTCTGACCACCCGCGATGGATCATGGTTCGGATTCCATGTTAAGCTGTAGGTCTAAGGTGGAACAACGAGCTTGACCTTTGTCAGAATGAACAATTCGGGTGGAAGCAAAACTAAAGTTAATCAAGGTGTGTGTGTGTGTGTGTATATATGTATATACATATACAGGGTGACCCATCAATCCCAATCGGTTATAATTAAAGCGAAAGTACAAAAATCAAACAAAGTAAAAAGTTTAATTTTAGAAATATTTATTATTTTAAAACATTTAAAAAAAACAACTTTAAATCCGCTAGATAGATTTTCGCTTTAATTACAACCGATTGGGATTTATGGGCCACCCTGTACATATATTACAATATATACAGGGTGTACATAAAGTCAGGATCTATTTTTGTGAAGCACTTGGAAATTATATCGAATTCAATCATAAAATGATAAAGTGGTAACATTTATTAAATAATTAAGAGTAGGATTCGACGTGACGCCCATCAGTATCCCTGCACAGCTCAAATCGTTCCGCAGCATTTCTAAACACATTCTGGAGCATTTGCGGGGTTATGTTATCTGCAGCAGTTCGTATACGTGTACGTAAGTTTTCAAGACTCGTAATCTTCGTCTGATAGACGTGCGACTCGATAAAGCCCCATGCAAAGAAATCTAAAGGGGTTAAATCTGGTCATCTCGCGACACAAGGTCTGTTGCTTCCGCGTCCGATCCAGCGATTTGGAAAACGTCCATTTAGATAATCCTGAACAATTTTGGCATAGTGACAAGGAGCACCATCATGTTGATAGACGACGGAGATAGGATTGTTAGTACCGTCGTCTATCAACATGATGGTGCTCCTTGTCACTATGCCAAAATTGTTCAGGATTATCTAAATGGACGTTTTCCAAATCGCTGGATCGGACGCGGAAGCAACCAAAGACCTTGGCCAGCGAGATCACCAGATTTAACCCCTTTAGATTTCTTTGCATGGGGCTTTATCAAATCGCACGTCTATCAGACGAAGATACGAGTCTCTTGAAAACTTACGTACACGTATACGAACTGCTGTAGATAACATAACCCCGCAAATGCTCCAGAATGTGTTTAGAAATGCTGCGGAACGATTTGAGCTGTGCAGGGATACTGATGGGCGTCACGTCGAATCCTACTCTTAATTATTTAATAAATGTTACCACTTTATCATTTTATGATTGAATTCCATATAATTTCCAAGTGCTTCACAAAAATAGATCCTGACTTTATGTACACCCTGTATATATATATACAAAATATTTATTCAGAAAAAGACTAAAAGTCACATAAAGTTTTACAATATTTGTCAATATTTTCCGGTGTAATTTAGATATTTGATATGACATTAATATATTCACGATATTCTAATCTGAATATGCCGTTGGAAGCATGGAAGCTTTTTAGGCAAAATTAATGGATGGAATTCCGGATTCAATTTATTTATTATACAAAAGAAATGAAAATATCAAATAATAATAATAATAAATAATAATAATAATAATAATAATAATAATAATAATAATAATAAAAATAATAGGTTCAATTTACAAAATCAGTGTTTGATTATTTTAAAGTTTTATATAAAATTATTATTTGTACATGTAGGATAAAATAAATTATGGTTAAAAAAGAGTAAAAAGTTAAAAAAAAAAAACAGGATAAATTATGACGTTTAAAAGCGCTCAATAAAATTAGTACATTTTAAATAGTTAATTATAAAATGGGAACTTAATTACTATTGTAATAATGGTAATAGTAAACTTATACTGTACATCAGTATATACGCAATATATATATATATATATATATATATATATATATATATATATATTATATATATATAAAGTATGTGTGTCTGTATACTTATACAAAATATAAAGTATAGGATTGGACCCCCTTCCCCCCCCCCTAATAAACGACATTCTTTATAATCAAAAGTACTTCACAGCCATCTGAGAGGAACGAAATGTTTTGATCAAAATCTGTTGCACGCATCGTGCGATCGAATGCAAATTGGTACCATTTCATGAAATTATTCTTTGTCATTGAATAAATTCCTTACTTGTGGGTATGTATTTTCTGATTGGGCACTTTCCATTTGGGTATCTATTGAGTTCTCTATTTTTAAGTTCAGTATAGTTTTGGGACAGGATCCTATCTGCTTTGCAGATGGCTGGTGAGGGAGGCTATATTTTTGGGGCCTCTTTGCGAGTGACCCGTTGCCCACGTCGGGCTAACATCATGAAAAAGAAAAAAACTATAGTGTTTTTCATTTACCATTACTTATTCGGGCTATAGTGGATTTAATTTTCCCAGAAGAGTTCCTTGTTCCATGCACGGCCTGTATGTATCATGAAAAGACCTCAGGAGACCATTCTGACTTCAATCCCATATATATATATATATATACAGGGTGATTCAAAAGTCAGGTTACATAGGGCTTTTCTGTTTCTTTGCAGGTAAATGAGTTATGAGATGTTATCGAAGGAGGAGCGCATTGATATGATATTCCTAGCTGGCTGCACAAGTGCATTGCCGTTAACGGTGGCCATATCGAACGTGTGATGTGACTATTCCCCTGTATCATTACATAATATAGTATTTCCCTATGTAACCTGACTTTTGAATCACCCTGTATAATTATATATACAGTATATCATACAACAGTAATAGGAAAAAGTAAATAATGACATTATTATCATTATAATTAGCGAAAAAATGTATAATTGAAGAAGGCCATCAAGTGTAAAGTAAAACATAAAATTCAAGTTGTTAAAAAGAGTTAAAAAAAATGGTTAAGGAAATTTAACATGGGAAAAAGTCACTGAAATCTTTTTAAAGACTTCAAATAACTTGGGAACAGCTTAGTTACCATGCACTAAAAACTAACACTCATACTGTACACACACACACACACACACACACACACACACCACGCGTGTGTGTGTATATATATCATATGCGTGCACGTGAGAGTGCGTCCGTGCGTGTGTGTGTACGTGAGTGCGTGTGTGTAGGTGAGTGCCTGTGTGGGTGCGTGTGCATGTACGTGTGTATGTGCCTGTGTACCTGCGTAGATGTCAATGTTCGAAACCGCCTAAAGGTATCTAAACGTGATAGGGAGAGAAACTGGCAAAATGCTCAGGCCAACTAATGCGGTACATTGTTCTAACTCCCGTATTATTATTACCAGTCTCATCGTGATTCGAACCTCCGACCTCATTGTCTTCAATTCGCTTGTAGGAAAACAGTGTTACCCACTGAGCTACGGACCCTGGCGTGGATGTATGTACAGTATGAATGTATGCATGTGCATGCCTGTATGCTTGTGCGGATGTATGTACAGTATGAATGTATGCATGTGCATGCCTGTATGCTTGTGCGGATGTATGTACAGCATGTATGTATGTACAGTATGTATGTATGTACTGTATGTGCGTGCTAGAGTGTACATACAGTATTTAACAGTTCGATTCTAATACTCAATTAAACAATGCTTTACGTACTTATTAACAGAGGGTAAAAACTCGTCTGAGAAAAGTCTCTCGCGAACGCTTTGTCGTCCAAATTTTATAACAAATAGCATGCATTGAATAAGCCTTGGAAATGACCGCTTGACATACACAAAGAATACCCTTTGGAGGGAGGTGGGGCTAGGGGGGGAGGGGGATGGAGCGGTCTGGAGTAAACACCACCCTTAAAGGAATCTTACGATAAAGAAATACCATTTAAAAAAAAACAGTTTAATAACGGACCCTCTGTTTTACGGACGAATAAATTAATTATCACATTTATTTGATGGCGTGTTTTTTAAGTTTAATAATTAATAATTAATAAATAAAATACATTTTTATGTTAATTGCGACAATAATTAACATTAAAATTCATTCCTAAAATGCATTTTCATAATTGTGAAAGAGCTTGTTATCTATTAAATATGAATATATATGTATAATATACATAATTCCATATAAGAATGATATCATGAAGTTAATATATATATATATATATATATATATATATATATATATATATATATATATATATATATATATATATATATATATATATATATATATATATATATAATTCAGTGTAATTTATTTTAGTAATTAATAATTAGTTTCAGTTTACTTATGAAATAATTGTATTACTAATTGGTAAGTAAATTATTTTAATTTATATAATTAATATTCTCATTACAAGTAAATTGCGACTAATTATTAATTAAGTTATTTTATAAGTTAATAAAATGAAACTAATTATTATTTATTGATATAAATTTTATCCCAATTAATCCCACAATAATCCCAAGGATCACCTGAAAATCAGGGCCCCCAGCCTCAATTACTAAATGATATCTTCGTTAAAACTAACCAAAATATCACGGCTTAACCTAACCAATCGTCAAGGGCGTACAGTTGACCTAACCGGGCATTCAATTTAATTTATTATTATATTTCGTACTGTAAAAAGCAAACAACAAGAATACATGGGGGGCCCTGATCTTCAGGTGATCCAGTCCCAAATCAAATAATGAATCCCCCAAATTAATTCTCAGTTATGATCAATTTGTTTAAATTAATCTCGACAATTAATTTATTTATTAATCCCCCCAAAATGTAGGCTACGTCGTAATACCGCTTCCCGTCGATCAGCGAAGTTAAGCTACATTGGGTTTGGGTTGTAGTTGGATGGGGGACCGTCCTCTACGTTCAGATTATGTAGCAACCCGTGGTTCAAATCCCACACTCTAAATAGAAGTAGACGTTTCGTTAGACGTTTCATTGTCTCAGTTTTGTGAATTTTGAAATGTCTAATGCGTTAGACATTTCACAGTATTTTTTTATTGATTTATTTGTTTTTTTCTTTTGTTATTAGAAGGCTGTTGGGTAGAATTAAAGAAAACTACATAATATTTACCACATTTTATTCTACTTTTCTACTTTCTTAAATGAACACCTACTAGCATTGGCAACTTAGAGCAATCTAAAAGTGGACCCCGTATGCCAAAAACTGGCCGAGGGAATGTCGCTAGCGCTGCGTATAATACAAGGAACCGAGTCTCAGTATATTATCTAGCGATCGCAGGCAACTCATTTTGCTCAAAGTTTAAGCGAGCATTTGAAGCAAGAACTGCAGTTATTCGAGACAATAGGGAACGGAACTTCAAACATCATGAATTTATTTGATGCACTGAAAACCATTCCGCCAACCTCTGTTGAATCAGAAAGAGCTTTTTCTGCAGCAAGTTTATTTATCACCAAGTTGAGAACTCGTCTTAGTGATAGAAGTATCGATTGTTTATGTTTTTTAAGAAGCTATTTTAAAAATGTTGATTGACTCTTTAAATATTTTAAGATAAATATTTTAAGATAAAATATTTTAAGATAAAAGGATAAAATTATTTTTTCTAATGAAGTTTATTTTATTTTTATTTTTTTTGTATTGGTTAAATATTTTAAGATAAAAGGTATAAATTATTTTTTTTCGAATGAAGTTTCTTTTTTTTTTCTTTTTATTTGCAAATGCACTTAATTATAATTAAAGGAATATAATATTTTAGCCTTTTATTTGTCCCGTGCAGATGAATAGCATGATAAATATTATGTTTAATAAATGATAAATAGCTACCACTGATTGGTAAACTCATTTCAAGTATTACAATGCAAAAGTAGTCATCTAGGCATAAGTAATTGGTTATCCCAATTGTAAAAGGGTATTTATCACTGAACAATAAAAAAATTACCGTTCTCTTAAATATACAACCATTTCCTGGATTTCCAGGGATCCCGGGAATTGGCTTCATTTTTCCGGGAATTCCCGGGATTTCCCGGGATGAAGAAAGCTGCATATAAGGAGAAACCCTAATACAGATAGAAGCAGCAGCGATATCCCTTTAGATTTAGATGCAGTACGAGATGCTGGTCTGGTTTGATTACAGAATACTGGGTGTGAGAACGCTCGGGAGTCAAAACCTCCAAATAACCTACAAAGGTGGTTTGAGTGAGTTAGGGATGCTGATGTTACCTTTTGATTGTAAATGTAGTGGGAGGCACTGGTCAAGTCTGATATCAGAGCACCGAGAGTTCTCGAATGATACCCTTTTTTAACTTTTTCTTTATTTTCATTTACGTGTTTTTAATAGATGGTTATTCTCGGGAACAAAACCTCCAAATATTAAGTTATTTTGGGAAGCCACTTTTATTCCCCCTTCTTCTTTATTTTGATCCTCCCTTTACCTCGCCATTACAAAGGGAGCTGCTTGCACGTAGGGCTAGTCATGATAAGGTAGAAGTAGTAATGTTCCCTTTGCTAATAAATGTAGTAGGAGGCGCAAGTCTGATCTGGTTCCAGAACATTGGGAGTTCTCAGATGATATCCTATGGTAGAGAAGGGAAGCCTATACTTTTCTCAACTATAAGCTATCTAACTCAGAGATTGAATCTAGGGTGGGCCTACTTTATACCAAGAGGCCTAGGTCTAAGACTAGGTTCAGGGTCACAGGCTGGTTTTTAAACTTGAAAGACTCTACTAGCCAAGGCCTAGCCAAATAAATAAAATTAATAAATGCATGAAAGACACTTAAAAGCCCTAAGCCTACATGGAATAAATGAATAAATGCAGAAATATAATAATTGTTTTCTCCTCTTTTTGAGATAGCCTGTAAATACGAACATTAAATAAAGTGCGTCACAATTTCAAAGTATTTTTAATAACAATGTGCATACGTCTTGGCGCAAAGAATAGAAAACTAACATCATTATTATATAAATGAAATGTTTAATTTCTATGCCCTTATATACTCGAAACATTTAAACAGTTTTTAGATATTTGAAATATCTATTAAACACTTCAAAATAACTATTATTCATTTCAGAAAGCTGAGTTCATAATGAGATGTCGGGTAGACGTTTCATAATATATACAGTATAACCAAATGTCTAGTACCACTTAGAGTGCATGTAACGCCGTAGATCCCTCCCCCCTCCCGTCATATAACCTTAGATGTTGCGAAGGAGGTTAAACAACCCCATCAACTAACTAACCAATCCCCAAAATGTTACTTATAATCTCGGTTTTTTAACCACAAATTCTGCTACAGAGTTACGGGCTAATAAATACCCCAAGATCCACTCTAGACTAACCCTAAAAAGAAGTAGGGAAAAAAGAAAAAATATAAAACATAAAAACACAGGAATAGTCGTAGTAGTAGTAACGACAGGAATAGTCGTAGTACTGGTAAATATAGAAAAGAGAAAGTTCTCCCTCCTCCGCCAGCTACTGCTGGCAGAAAATTGTTGTGGAAAGTAGAGGAAGCTATGTAGCTTCCCTGAAGTTGACAATATGTCTGTTCGGGGTTTTTCTCTCCCGAGAAGACTTATCAAGATTCCGATCATCTGAGAACTCCCAGTGCTCTGAAACCAGACCAGACCAGCGCCTCCTACTACGCTTATTACAAAAGGAAACATTACTACTTCTATATAAAGCTATGAAAATTTATCTGGCTAACTAGGTTAGATATACCGCGATTTTCCTAAGAACTACTAATAATCCTATACTAATACCCAAGTAGCATCCCTGAAACTGAAAATGTCTATTCGAAGGTTTTGACTGCCGAATGTTCCTATCAAGCTTCCCTTCTCTACCAATAGGATATCATCTGAGAACTCCCAATGTTCTGGAACCAGATCAGACCTGCGCCTCTTACTACATTTATTAGCAAAGGGAACATTACTACTTATACCTTATCATGACTAGCCCTACGTGCAAGCAGCTCCCTTTGTAATGGCGGGGAAAAGGGAGGATCAAAATAAAGAAAGAAGGGGAATAGAAGTGGCTTCCCAAAATAACTTAATATAACTGTTCGGAGGTTTTCATTCCCGAGAATAACCATCTATTAAGAACACGTAAATGAAAATAAAGAAAAAGTTAAAAATAGGGTATCATTCGAGAACTCTCGGTGCTCTGATATCAGACTTGACCAGTGCCTCCCACTACATTTACAATCAAGAGGTAACATCAGCATCCCTAACCCACTCAAACCACCTCTGTAGGTTATTCGGAGATTTCGACTCCCGAGCGTTCTCATACTGATAACACCCATATCCTGTAATCAAACCAGACCAGCGTCTCTTACTGCATTTAAATCTAAAGGGATATCACTGCTTCTATCTGTATCCATAAACTGTATACATAAAAAGTAGCCATCCTTTAAGTTTAATTAATTATTCGGAGGTTTTGACTCCCGAGAATTCCCATCAAGCTTCCCGTCTCTATCAATAGGGATATCATTTGAGAACTCCCAGTGTTCTGCAACCAGACCCGATCGGCACTTTCTACAACATTTAAAACAAAAGGAAAATCGGGCTACGCCCTAGTCTAAATAAGAAAGACAGCCCTAATTTACCCACTCTTTAATGCAAATTTATGCTACTGAAATGCTGTCCAACCTATTCTTAAACACATTAACCGGAGTGCTCGCCACAACCCCCGCGGGAAGGCTATTCCACTTCTCGACTATCTTATAGGAGAAAAAAAAAACCTCTGAACATTTGTTTCAAATCATTTGTACCTTATTTTAAAACCGTTGTTGTCAATTTGACCCGTTTTTGAAGTTTATTGTTTAATATTCTTTTAATAAATATGATTTATCATTTTGACCCTCTGCCGCTCTTCTAGATAAAGCAAAATTTCCGTCCCTCTAGTGTTAATTCGCCTCTCAAACGTTGAATTTCAAACGTATACAAATTCATCCGACCAAGGAAATGACGTTACGAATATGATTTAGCTTCTTCACTATAATACACGAGGATGACATGACACAGAATGGACTTATAAGTTAGAATGGAATCTAAACCACGGGTCACTACATCATCTGGACGCAAAGAACTGTCATCAATCCAACATTCATACTAACTGCAAGCTAGGTCATAAGGGGACCTAAAACTTAATGTGGAATCCAGTTAAACCATGAATCAGTACATCATCCGAACGCAGAGGGCGGTCACCCATCCAACCACTAACCTAACCTAGCTTAACAGGTAAAGGAGAGGTCATACATCAGAACTGTAACAGCTCTTGAACTTAAGTACTAGTCTTTGTAGTACTTATCTATAAAGTTGTCTCGAAGGTTATGAAATGTAGTAAGCTTGTTTTTGTAATATATATAAACTTTTTAAGATACAATTGGAAGTTCTCAAAGTATACTTTGATTACTATCTTTCAATTAATTCTAAGTATAGAATAATCAAAGTTTACTGGGCCTAAATTAATTGAAAGTAACTTTGTCAGATAGTTGACTCAACTTTTTCAAAGAATTCGGTCCTAAGTACAGGGTGTCCGAGAATTATCTGTACAAGTTTTGGCTGTTATTAAAAGTCAACCATGAAGTGTAGAAATTCCAGTGTTGTTCCATTTTACAGAGAATCTCATTAAGTATTTTCTGATGCCAAGTTTTGACAAGTTTTTTAGAAATTCCAGTGTGTCCGAAAATTATCTGTACAATTTTATCTTTTAATAAAATTCTTGATAACACGTAAAATTCTTAAACAAGATTATTTAGAATCTGTATTTTCAAAAGTTTCTTTTATTAAAGTAACGTTGTTACAAACATTCGATATGTGCACCATCAGTGATTCGCAAAACATCCAATCGATAATCCAAATGTTGCCATGTACGCTGCAGCATATCCACATCAATTCGCTCAATAGCAGCTGTGATTCTTGCTTTTAAATCATCAATGTCTGTCACCCGCGTACAAAAAAGAAAAAACTTGTCAAAACTTGTCATTAGAAAAAACTTAATGAGTTTCTCTGTAAAATGGGATAACTGGAATTTCTACACTTCATGGTTGACTTTTAATAACAGCCACAAATTGTACAGATAATTCTCGGACACCCGGTACTTTAACCGAAAACTTGAAGGTAAATTTTGGTACTTTCCTGTTATCCCGGACCCCAGACTTTTTGCCGAAAATATCATAACTTAATCTAACCAATTGTTAAGGGCATACAGTTGACCTAACCGTATTTCTTGTACGTCCATAATGAGACTTTGAAAGATAATTATTAATAATAACAGAAAAACTGGTGTTTTCCTGTTAGGTCAACTGTATCCCCTTGACAATTGGTTAGGTTAAGTCGTGATATTTTCGGCAAAATAGTCTGGGGTCCGGGATAACAGGAAAGTACCTAAAGAGCAATAATAATAAATTAAAATTCATTATTAATTATTATAACTATAATTATTATTATTATTAAAATTCTTCATTGCCAGCAAAACTATAAATTTTACAATTACGAAAATCTAAATTTTAATTTTATTTAAAAAAAGTCTTATCGAAATATGATAATAATTAATTAATTGAAAATCCAAAAACAAAGATATGGCTATTAAAATAACATTAAATTAAAGATATTAAAACTGCGAGGCAAAATTTTAATTTTAAAATATTTTAGTCGTAATAAAAATCTTTACTTATATCTTCTTGCGCAAATTGTTAAATTATCGTCTCTGTTAAATATGCAAAATGGATTACGAACTAACTGTTAAAATTAACATACAAATGACCGTCAGGAATTTATATTCCGATTTAATATAAATGTTTTCTCATGCTCCCCAACATTCGTTAGAAATTAAAAGAGAAAAATGTTTGTAGTTTAAACAGGGTGATATGTATATGCAATTTTCAAAGTGGTTACCACGAAAATACTGGCTAATGAAGTTGCCTTTTTTATATATATATTCTATATACTATTGAGCTAAAATGTGTCTGTGTGTCTGTCCGCTTTCTTCGGAACCATGCACAGACTAAACGGTACATCGGAAAATTCTGCAACCACCACCAACTGATAGCCCATGAGCTGCCGATGTGCGCTATCAAGTTTCCCGGTCGTAGGTCACTCCACGGCCGAGCACGAGCTATTTAATGTCTATTACAGGTGAATGTAAGTACTTCGAAAACGAAAATGACGAGAGCAAAAATACATAATAAACAGTTTGGTAGTCCCGATAATACGTAAGTAAGTATCACTATACATATACATATATACAATATACGTAAAGAACGACGCTTGTATAGGAGAACATTCCGCGCAAGATGAGAAGAAAGAACGAACAAATGAAAAAATGAGGTAACCATATACATATACAATATACATATACAGCTAGCTGTGACATATACTGCTACCTGCCTGGAGGGCGATAGCGAGCTACCGCTTGTATACAGTATACTAGCAGAAAACCCACCCTTCGTGCGGGTAGCAAAAAATATCCCGCGTTTTAACGAAAATATCACGACTTAACCTAACCAATCGTCAATACAAGGGCGTACAGTTGACTTAACCGGACATTCAATGAACCTAACCGGGTATTCAATAATTTTACCATAGGTTTCGATATATATATACGTAATGATCTTGATAACGTCATTTAATTTTTTAAAATTAATTATTTAATTTATTAACACCCAGTTGCACAACCTCGGGACCTAATCAATATGTGTGTGAAGTTTCATGTTTGTAACTGCTTCCATTTTGGAGTTATGGCTGGAACAGACAGACAGACACACACACACACACACACACACACACACACACAGACACACGCGCGCGCGCGCGCGTCCTTTTATTATTATAGATTATTATTACGGGTGGCAATGTGAAGCTCAAGATTTTCATGACTGCGTTCTTTTCTATAGTTTTATTGACCAAATAATTGAACCGACAGTAATTGGAAGTTCAATTATCTGGTCAGTAAAACAGTCATGAAAATCTTAAGATTCAGAAATCTTGACACAATGTGAAGCTCAAGATTTTCACGGCTGTAGTTTTATCGCGGTGCTGGGGCCTTCGGGCCCAGTAATTTTAATTATTTAATTTATTAACACCTAGGTGCACAACTTCGGGATCTAATCAATATGTGTGTGAAGTTTCATGTTTGTAACTGCTTCCATTTTGGAGTTATGGCTGGAACACACACACACACACACACACACGCGTCCTTTTATTATTATAGCTATGGTAATCGACACCAAATTTAGTACAGTATACATGTTAAGGGAGGACCAAGGAAGGTTTTAGTAACACACTCACCCCTCCTAGTCCCCTTCCCTAGGTTATGTTTTGGGGGTTCTTGCTGCGCAAGGCGCAGTGGCCATTCTAGTATATATGTTAACCCCTCCGTCTATGGCCTTGGGCGGTTCGAAGTTGACGGGGGTTCTGGTTAGGTGACAGCAACGGATTTGTTACTCTGGAGTAACTGGTATCGTATAGGGAATCGCAGAAGTTTCTCTTATACTACTCCCCGATTTCTTCTTGTAGTGGATCGGAGGATTCTGTGGAGCTTACTAAATTCTCTGAAGGTTCCCCGATTCTTCTTGTACTATATCGGAAAATTATTTTTCTCTATTTAAGACTAAGTTCTCTGAAGAGAGCGAGGCTCGATGGAGAAGACAAATATATTTAACAAATTATTTAATTTTATATAGGCAATTTTTTGGTGACATCATTATTATTTCATGTTGACCCGTTTTGTTTTTTATTCTCAATAGGCTGAATTATTTTGCAAAATATTTGAAGATAAGGTAAATATTTTAGCTGTAGCAATGTTTAGACAGATAAGCAA